>BQNB010007323.1:3460-89302 GCA_026074375.1 Tanacetum coccineum | reverse complement strand
AAATGGGATCATATAAAATAAACTCAATGCACTCCACACTTAGCATGTACTACGATTATGATGCACATGTTAAGGGAGAGCTTTTAGTAATAATGAAAAACTCTCAAAGTGTAAATCTTTTGATATTTATATCAAACACTTTGATTGAACTTTTCAATGATTTTGGTTCTGATCGTGATGGAATACTCAAAAGACCGACCATGTACTTTAATTTATGGAGATATAAGGTGGTTAGGCATAGGTATTCAAGTCCCATGATCCAACCAGAACCGGAGGGATCTACCCAGGGATAGCCACTAGTTAGTGTAGAAGTCCTTAGGTATGATACAAAAGGAGTAAAAGTAAGAATATGTAAATAGTGCCGACTGAGATGGAGCTAATACTAGAACAAACCCAACAAGGTATTAGTCATGAAGTCTTGGTAAGCGCTGAAGGGGTTGAAGAATTAAAAAGAAAAGTTAAGATAAAGTGTGAAAAGAAAGAAGCCCTCCTTACACTTAAGGCATAAACAGGGTCAATACATCTACTTTTAGAAATACTAAGCTGTTGTCTGGTATTGAAGACAGTCGTCATGGACCTAGTGACGCAATACACAACCCTCCCTAGCTACTCAAGGTCTTTCAATAGACTCTTGTTTCATTTCTCACGGAGATTACACGTATTTCTATCAACTTTCTCACTCCGAGTTAGTTGGTATTGAAAAGGTGGCAGTCTGCTCCAGCCTTCGATCACTAAATCAAAAGTGCACTATTGAGTCTAGAGCCAAAAGAGATCATCCATAAATCTCATTAGGACACTTGTCAAAATTATGCTTGCTATCTCACACAATGTAAATAACGAGAAAATATAAAGAGTCCTACGCATTATCCTTATGATTTTTCCAGAACATCTAAGTGATACTTAAGTATTCACAATGAAGATGGAAATCCTGCTTGAGCCAACATCAAACAAGCTCTTAGTAGGTGACTTGTGTGATTCTATATAAATCAAACTTGAGACAACTGGAAAGAAACGATGGTGCGATTCTACAAGAATCAAACTGGTTTCAGGTTATGAATTGATGATTGATGATGAATTTTGAAATGATTAACACTCTCGATGTGTCACAAAACCACTTTACCAAGTGACACGTCGATTGATTTTCAAATCAATTTTTTACTTCAATCTGTGAGATAGTAACTCGCTGGTTCACTCTTATCGTGCTGTCTGCTTTGAGACGTTCTGATAATGAGAACATGCTAAGTTTGATGAATCTAATACACATGTGTTAGAAAGATTCTATACTTCAGCTGGAAATCCTGTTAAGGAGATTCTTCTTAAATTGAATCTACCTGATTATAGGTTGATCCTCACGGATTCAAAGGTTACTCCAACCAAACACGGGTGAATGACAAAGCCAAATTCGTCCCCCCGCTTTATTGCTAACTGTCTTATTGCATGAAACTTAAAGATGGTGGTAAAGGTACCTGTTTCCCGCTGACTCACAAGATTCATAGCCACATGCTCATACCAGACCGACAAACATAAACACATCATGAAAGCTCAAGTACATGTTTCAAGACTTCTGCTACTCTGATACCGTACGTCTTTCTTGAAGTGACAAAGTATTAAAGTCAAAGAATTTCAAAGAAGTTTCTGCCACTCTGATACCGAACGTCTTTCTCGAACTAACAAAGTGTTAAAGTTAAAGAATTTCAAGAAAGATGCAACAATAAAGCTTTTCAAGTCAACAAATCAAGAAAGGTATGAGCATGTCGGTCCAGAAGTTACAAGTTCACAAGATGGCAAAGTCACAAGATGGCGAAATGAGATTATGCTTGGTTGATGATCTCAAAGTGTTCAAGATCACAATTTCACTTACAAGTCAAGATAAAGGAACAAGCTCGTGCCTAAAGTCAAAAGACACTACAACATATTCACAAGATAAAAGACATGAAGTTTACGAGCTGAAGACTAAAGATAAAAGCATAGTATGCTAGGATTAAATTTTTGTAAATTGGAGTGACCTCCCTTAGGGGGAGATTGTTAGGATCAAGAAAAGTCTCGGTCACTTCCAATATTAACTAGTCAAAGCCCGTAGTTAGTCAATGTCTAGTATGATAAGCTAATATGGCCCAAAGGCCCATAGAAAGCCTATTAAGGCCCATGGCCGGTTATGTTTGTAAGTATAAATACCCTCTCCATGCTTTGGAGAGGGTGTTGGTTGGTTTTGTATTCTCATTTCATTTATGCATTATATGTTTCTTACTTTCTCTCTCTAGAATACATCCTTTCTTCCACTTTCTCTCACTAAGTTCCTACCTATCACATATCAAAGATTACTTGTATTCTATAGTAAACAATATTATATTATTGCACTAAGCTCATGACACCAACACGTTAACATGGAAATCACCTCAGTGACATTATTGAGGAACAAATGTCCTCTTGGAAAGGTAACTTGCCAAAGTTACCCATTATTCTCAAATATAGTGCGTTTGATTACCTCATGTATAGGTAAACACAAACGGGATTCGTCAATCCTGATAGATCTATCCATAATATTCGCGTTCACTCGCAAGTGATTAATGGTTCATGATTAAATGATATTGGCAGTAGTGGTAAACTTAGGCAATAATATATCAAGATAGCATACAGTTAGAAAATACTTGTATTCATGGTTTATAGTATGTACCCCCCCCTAAGGTTTAGAAAAACATATAAAGGTGGGACTATGAACTCACCTTGATAAGGTAGTTGATTGATTTGAAATTTAATACAAATCGAAGTAAACAGCCCCGTCACGCAACCTGAGGTAATATGTCAAGTCTTAGTTCGATTGTTTATATTTCAAAATTTTATTTCATAAAGTTTAACGTAAATATTAATTTGGTTCATTAACTTGTGAAAACATCGATCAACAGTTCGGGCTAACATAATTCCAGAGGTCATGTCGTAAACCTTTGAGGAGCTTAGACACTTTAAATCGTAAATCCCAGCAACTCGGCAAAACTCTACCCAAATGAAGCCCCTCACAGGAAATTCCCTAGTAACGTGATATTTTATCAGAATTAAATGAAAATTACTATCTTTTTTAAGTTTCTTCAAAAGCTAGTAGATGATAAATTATGTTAAATATATAACATAATTGTTTTATAATGTTTTGATCGATGATTAATAACGATAAATGTGTCAGGCTTTTATAAAATCGAGTCTTATAATATTTAATTATTTTTTTATAATTAATATAACAATATTACATTTTTATACCTTTAAGAATTCAAAATGACAATATATACCCTTGGTATATATATTAGTTTACAACTTAAACCTTTTATATAAAATTCTAAAACATTTAACCCTCAACTTAGAAATATGGCAAAACAGGACCTTGTGGTTTTAACTTTAAGATAATTACATTTTAGGCCCGAAAGTTATATAGTTTCTAAAATTACAATATATACCCTTATTCATGAAATGTTTTGCGTTTTTAGTCCAAATTCCATAATCTTTGTATTTTTGATCTCAAAATCAATTTGAAGCTTATAGCTTATTACTATAAGCTAAAATAAGTAAGTTTTACGAGCTTGTAGCTTATGAAAAGAGCTTATGAGTTTAAAAATCCAAAATGGGCACGTTTGGTTTAGAAACAATAACCCGATGGGTTAAGGCTTTTAGTATTTGTTTTAATGATTATAAAAGTGATAAGTGAGCTTATAGAAATAGTTTATTACAACACCTTATGGCTTATAGCTTATCATTCAGGTCAAATCACAAAAACCTAAGAACTCTAAAGTGCCCCTTAGGAAACCAGTTGTTCTAGGATTACCACTAGGAACTCTAAAGCGCCCCTTAGGAAATGCGTGCCTTTTAACTAGGATTACCACTTCTACTAAAGCGCCCCTTAGGAAACCAGTTGTTCTAGATAATGAAACATCTAAACCTACTGAAACATTGGTCTATTCATGAAAACCTAGGAACTCTAAAACTAATGTTCCTGTTAGCAAATCTAAGGTTCTTCAATCTGTATCTGCTAACAAAAAGGAACCTAGTAAATCTTGGGGATCCATAACTTCCGATGTTCCAACTTACTCTCTCAATGAATGCAGGTCGTCCAAATTGTCCTCTAATATTTGGACTCCGGCTGCTCCAAGCATATGACCGAAGATCGCTCTCAGCTCACCAATTTCGTTAACAAATTTTTGGGTACAGTGAAATTCGGAAATGATCATGTGGCAAAGATTTTGGGATATGGTGATTATCAGATTGGGAATGTTATGATATCAAGGGTTTACTATGTGGAAGGATTTGGACACAACTTATTCTCCGTTGGGCAGTTTTGTGATTCGAGCCTTGAGGTTGCTTTTCGTCAACACACCTGCTTCATTCGTAATTTAGAAGGTGTTGATTTATTGACTGGATCTCGAGGCAACAATCTGTATACTCTCTCTCTTGGAGACATGATGGAGTCCTCTCCCATATGTCTCTTGTCAAAGGCCTCAAAGACTAAGTCCTGGCTATGGCACAAATGTTTGTCTCATCTAAACCTTCGTGCAATCAACCATTTAGCTAGACATGGTCTTGTTTGAGGTCTCCGTAAGCTTAAATTTGAAAAGGACCATTTGTGTTCTGCATTTGCCATAGGTAAGAGCAAGAAGAAACCCCATAAACCTAAATCTGAAGACACCAATCAAGAAAAACTCTATCTGTTACACATAGATCTTTGTGGACCAATGCGTGTCGTAAGTGTTAATGGAAAGAAGTACATCCTCGTCATTGTCGATGATTACTCACGATTCACATAGGTTAAGTTCTTAAGGTCAAAAGATGAAGCTCCAGATTTCATTATCAAGTTTCTCAAGATGATCCAACTACGACTTAAAGTACATGTCCTACGCATCAGAATAGATAATGGAACTAAAGTTGTTAATCAAACGTTGCGTGAATATTATAAGAAGGTTGGTATCTCTCACGAAACATCTGTAGCCCGCTCTCCACAGCAAAATGGTTTCGTTGAAAGACTGAGTCATACGCTAATTAAATCTTCTCGCACAATGTTGATTTATGCAAAAGCTCCATTATTTCTATGGGCTGAAGCAGTGGCTACCGCATGCTACATCCAAAATCGTTCCATCATACGCCTTCGTCACGGCAAAACACCATATGAGCTTTTACATAACAAATTTCCTGACTTATCTTTCTTCCATGTATTTGGTGCACTCTGTTATCCAACAAATGATAGTGAGAATCTGGGCAAGTTACAACCAAAGGCTGATATTGGTATTTTCATTGGTTATGCACCCACAAAGAAATCATTTCAAATTTACAACCGACGTACCAGACGAATCATTAAGACAATTCATGTAGATTTTGATGAGCTAACTACGATGACTTCTGAACTCAGCAGTTTAGGACCCGCACTTCATGAAATGACTCCTGCAACAATCAGTTCAGGACTCGTGCCAAACCCTCCTCCTTCAACACCGTTGGTACCACCTTTGAGAACTGACTGGAATATGTTGTTTCAACCGTTGTTCGATGAATTACTCAATCCCCCACCTAGTGTTGATCATCCACCCCCTGAAGCCATTGCTCCAATTGATGAAGTAGCAGCTCCAGTACCCGCTATATTAACCGGTTCACCTTCCTCAACTACAGTTGACCAAGATGCACCATCACCAAGTAACTCTCAAACAACACTCGATACCCAACCTCCCATCATTCCTATCGATTTTGAAGGAGACAATCATGATATTGAAGTTGCACATATGGGTAATGATCCGTACTTTGGTATTCCAATTCCAGAAGTTCCTTCTGATCAATCTTCATCGTCGGATTTTATTCATACAAATGTGCCTCCCGATCACCAAATTTCTGAACACAATAACAAATGGACTAAGGATCATCCACTTGAAAATATAATCGATGAACTTGCTAGACCAGTTTCCACAAGACTGCAATTACAATTTGCTATATCTTGGTATGATAGGCACCCTCCTTTATCTCTGATACCGTACGTCTTTTTTGAAGTGACAAAGTATTAAAGTCAAAGAATTTTAAAGAAGTTTCTGCCTCTAATACCGAACGTATTTCTCGAACTAACGAAGTGTTAAAGTTAAAGAATTTCAAGAAAGATGCAACAATAAAGCTTTTCAAGTCAACAAATCAAGAAAGGTATGAGCATGTCGGTCCAGAAGTCACAAGTTCACAAGATGGCAAAGTCACAAGATGGCGAAACGAGATTATTCTTGGTTGATGATCTCAAAGTGTTTAAGATCACAATTTCACTTACAAGTCAAGATAAAGGAACAAGCTCGTGCCTAAAGTCAAAAGACACTACAACATATTCACAAGATAAAAGACATGAAGTTTACGAGCTGAAGACTAAAGATAAAAGCATAGTATGATAGGATTAATTTTTTGTAAATTGGAGTGACCTTCCTTAGGGGGGGATTGTTAGGATCAAGAAAAGTCTCGGTCACTTCCAATATTAACTAGTCAAAGCCTGTAGTTAGTCAATGTTTAGTATGATAAGCTAATATGGTCCAAAGGCCCATAGAAAGCCTATTAAGGCCCATGGCCGGTTATGTTTGTAAGTATACATACCCTCTCCATGCTTTGGAGAGGGTGCTGGTTGGTTTTGTATTCTTATTTCATTTATGCATTATATGTTTCTTACTTTCCCTCTCTAGAATACATCATTCCTTCCACTTTCTCTCACTAAGTTCCTACCCATCACATATCAAAGATTACTTGTATTCTACAGTAAACAATATTATATTATTGCACTAAGCTCATGACACCAACACGTTAACATGGAAATCACCTCAATGACATTATTGAGGAACAAATGTCCTCTTGGAAAGGTAACTTGCCAAAGTTACCCATTATTCTCAAATATAGTGCGTTTGATTACCTCATGTACAGGTAAACACAAACGGGATTCGTCAATCCTGATAGATCTATCCACAATATTCGCGTTCACTCGCAAGTGATTAATGGTTTATGATTAAATGATATTGGCAGTAGAGGTAAACTTACGTAATAATATATCAGGATAGCATACAGTTGGAAAATACTTGTATTCATGGTTTATAGCATGTATCCCCTCCACGGGGTTTAGAAAAACATATAAAGGTGGGACTATGAACTCACCTTGATAAGGTAGTTGATTGATTTGAAATTTAATACAAATCAAAGTAAACAACCCTGTCACACAACCTAAGGTAATATGTCAAGTCTTAGTTTGATTGTTTATATTTCAAAATTTTATTTCATAAAGTTTAACGTAAATATTAATTTGGTTCATTAACTTGTGAAAACATCGTATCACTGTTCGGGCTAATATAATCCAGAGGTCATGTAGTAAACGTTTGAGGAGCTATGACACTTTAAATCGTAAATCCAGCAACTCGTCAAAACGTCTACCCAAATGAAGCCCCTCACATGAAATTCCCTAGTAACGTGATACGTTTATAGATTAAATGATAAGATTATATCTTTTTAAGTTTATTCAAAAGCTAGTAGATGATAAATTATGTTAAATATATAACATAATTGTTTTATAATGTTTTGATCGATAATTAATAACGATAAATGTGTCGGGCTTTAATAAAATCGAGTCTTATAATATTTAAATATTTTTTTATAATTAATATAACAATATTACTGATTCGTAAGATCTAACACACGTAAAAATATAATATATATAATACTATGGAAAATTTAGCAATTTACCCTTGAGGACAACGGTAAATGATTACAGGGTCGTATCCCAAAGAAATGTGAATTGATACCCTCGATTTAGTTTGGACAATGTTATTAATGATTTTCAACTTTTTGAATGATTTTCTACGACTAAAAATAATTAAAACAATTAAATGCAAATAAATTAACTAAACACGCGGACGAAAAATGGAAATGACAAAATTAACCCTAATTAGCACCTTAACCTAGAATTTGAATTAATAATCTAATTCTATGAGTAAAAATAAAGGGATTTGTAAAATTTGAAAAATTAACGATAAAATTTGAAAGAAATCACAAAAACGAATAACGGGAATCGAAAACCGAGCCTTAAAAGCTAAAATGCTCAAAAATAAACCTACGAGAGTCAAACTAATTTTCCTACGAACTTTATGATAAAAAAAAATTCTAAAAAAGATTTATATTTTTTTGATTATTTTTCTGTTTTTTATGATTTTTTAAAGTTTTTAATGAAAATAAATGTTTAAAAATACTAAACGAACTATAAAAATTACAGAAAATAGCTAAAACTATTTAAATCCTAGGAAAAATAAGCCTGATGACACATCTTATTGAATAAGCTTCGAAATAAGCTGTAACAGCTTATCTAGCTTATAAGGGAAAGAACGAATATAAAGATTTAATAGTGTGAGAGTCTAACGGAAAAGACCCAAGGGCACAGCGGTCGGGAGTGTGGTGTGTGTGTGTTATAAAGGGTTGAGGTGTTGAGGTCGGGGGTTCGAGTCTTGCTCACCCCCGACTTCCACTTCCCCTTTTTTTTATAAAAAACTTAAAAAAAAAGTTGTAGATTGAGCTTTTTTAAGCAACTTTAACAAAATCACTATAAGCTCAATCTCAAAAATAAGCTCACAAACAGCTTATTTAGAAGCTGTTTACTGAAAGTTCGTTTTTTTAGGGCTAAAAAGCTCATTTTCATTCAAATGCTTGCACTCACTCAAATGAAGCTCAATTTTAAAACCAAAAGTTACTCTAGAAAGCTTAAGATGTGTAAAAGCTAATTATGAAAAGCTAACTTAACTGAAAACACTAAAAGATCTCTAAATCTAATGATCAAAAGAGCAAACTCAGAAACTATAACTTAAGGCTTAAAAACTAGATAAGCTAAAACATAAACTGAGCTTTTAACAACCTAACTACCTACTTATAAACTATTGATTCAAATCATAAAAACAAGTACTAAAAGCTAGAAATCAAAATTAAAAAGCTAACTAAGAGTTACTACTGGTTTTGGCTTTTTGAGGTTTTATATGAAATTCTAAAGCTAAATTACTCTATGAAATAAGCTAAGATATGAAAAACAAGCTTAAATCTAAAATTACTTATATGTTAACTAAAAGCTAATTGAATTTTAGATCTTAAATCCTACAAACACTAGTCTAACTGAAGATAAAAAGTCAGCAGTAGTAACTGATGTTACTACTGCTGATGCAATTGACAAAGGCACAAATCAAGTATGCAGGTTACCTAATTGGTAAATCTTGTACTAGTTACCTAGCAAACAAAATCCAAGCCTAGGAAGGCTTGGATCAAATTTTATCAATCAAAGAAAAGAGGGAAAACTCCCTTGGTGCAGGAAAGTAGAAAGAGTATCTCACAAACTTTTTAAGCTTAAGCTAACCTAGCAAACCATTTTAAAACTTAATCAAATATGAAATTTAAACTGACCTAAGTGAAAACTCAAAATAACTTTGACTATAGAAGGTCAAACTTGGCTAATCCAAACACCCCTTTAACTTTGACAGATTTCATTTAGGCTTATGAAATTAAAATCCAATTGACAAACCCTTATTACCAAATATGAATTAGCTTATAACAGGCTTAACAAACATTAATCAACAACTAATTAAGCTAAATTCACAGATCTGCAACTATGCCAACTATTTTTTGGTTTTTATGATATTATGACAATTTAATGAAATACTAAGATTTAAGCTATACTAATTAAAGACAAATGGTAGGACATGATTTATAAGTACAAGTTAACAATAATAAGCTAGATAATAAACAGATTAAGCAATTAATAAGCAACTAAGCAATTTTAAGCTAGAAAATTAGGACAAGGAAATTAAATGAGAACTTACAAACAGCCTTAGCAAAACAAAGGCACAAATGCTCAAATGATCTTATCTACTAGCTCTAGCTTATCCTTATATATAAGCTAGTAAAAGTCCATATGAGTTCTTCCTTTGTAAACTCATCTTCCAAAAGCTCACAATCCAAACAAGCAAAGGTATTAAGCTTAACTGATTTTAGAGTTTAAGTAAATTAGGGGCTGAATTGAGCTCTATCACAAGCTTAGAGACTTGTGAGAGCTTATGAGTAGCTTATGGAATAGTAGCAGCTTATGAGTAGAAAACAACTTATGAAAACTGAAATAAGGATTTTATTAAAACTCAAATTGGATTACAATGCCTTAAAAACTGAAAGTTACAAATTACTAAAAGATAAAATTACATTTGAAGATAAAATTGCATAAGCTACAACTAAATTAAGCTAAAAATTCTAAAAGCTAAACTAGGTATCTGTGTATGTGAGGATGAGGCTTTATTTATAGCCATGATCTGAAACTTCTAGGTCTAAATTCAGTTACACCTCCTCTCAATCTTGTCCGTACATTCCTTCAATCATTGGATGAATAATCTTGGCCGTTGGATCAAATTATAGCTCACACGGATTGCCAACGTGGCAATCCGTGGTTTGTAGCTTCTTGTGTTTCTTCTGAGTGTATAATTAGTGTAAATTGCCATTTCCTTTGTGCTTCCTTCAATCCAACGTGGCATTCCTTCTTGGGTATTGGCCAATGAGAATCTTAAGTGACGTTTTAACCCTGCCATGTTGTACTTTGACACCTGAATTACCCTTTCTAGCCCTCAATTTAAACTTGCCCTTTGATTTGACCTTGGGTAAAACGGGGACGATGGGTGAACAGTGGTAAAACCACTTTTCCTGCTTTTTTTTTCTTTTATAAAGGTTGGGGGTTTGACTTTTGTTGACTCGGGATGTATAATTAACTTGGGTTTGGGCCGGGTTATAAGGGATTTTGGCCAGGTTATAGTTTTGGATTTGTTATAAAAAGATAACAATTGTTAACTCTTATAAATAAAAGTTAACGACCGTTCGGACTTTTAAGGATTTTTTTTTTTTGAATTGGTTTATAAATGAGGGACTGATTTTGAAACTTTGGATTTGTCTTTTTGTGACCTTGACTTTTTGTTGACCAAGTTGACTGAAGGTTGACCATAGTTTGACTTTGATAGCTTTCTCTCGGCTTTTTGCGTGCTCTTCCGTTCCCGTGTTTGTGTTTGCTCGTTTTTGACCATTTTCTTAGGATTTTTGTAATATCCGCACCTACACAATCACAAAGACAAAACAAGCAATATTCAAGCATTTTAAGCACAATTTTGTCTTTTTAGGGTCTATTTTGATATAAAAAGGATATGTGTTTTCACACATATCAAAATTCCCCAAACTAAGCGATTGCGTGTCCTCACGCAATGTTATATGCCTTATAACCAAATACCTCAAAACTTCCCCAAACTAAACCTTTGAAAAGTAGCAAAGATTTTTGTGGAGAGAGTTAAGAAATCACAAGTTATAAAACACCCCTATTTCCCATTTTCTAAAACCTCTTTTTCATTTTTTTTTAAACTGAAATAATATAGTTGAGATAATTTTGACTTTCGTTATTTCCATAACTGTTAGGGATCATAGAACAAGATGCATTTCGATTCCGAGAATGCCCCAAAAAGGATAAATTCATCGTTCCCGACTTTTCACTTATCCAAACCAAGCTTAAAACAAAATCACAACTAAATATCAGTAAGGATGCTAACACTACTCATATTTGCAACTTGTGAACTTTTTACTCCCGACATTTATTATATCTTAAGTGAGTGTGCTATCTTGAATTTCAACCATGGATCAACTTTTTGCAACATACTATGCTTTACGTTCCACCTTAGAATAATGAGTTTAAAGGCGAGATCATCCCATGTAGCGACTTTCGTCTCGGCACATCCCAACCTTGCGGCTAAGTAACCAGGCTTTTGACACCCCACAACGACTAGTATCGGGACTCACGAACCTTAAGTTTCAAAAACTCTCAGGCTTCCCGAATATTCATAGCTTATAAAATAGAGTAGTTAAAGTCCAAAAGCATATTTAAATTTAACAAAAAGAAGTCAATTATTAATTTAAACTTAATTATCTAGACATTTATGCAATTGTAACCCTCGACCTTTTAGAAGGCTGCAACATCGGTTGTGAGCCGGCAAGATGCAGCAAACTTTTATCAGTCTCGGATCTTTATTCTTACTATGGGCTTTCTTTAGAAGACTACCACATCGGTTATGAGCCGGCAAGAGGTAGTAAACTTTTATCAGCCCACAGCTTTTATGATTATATTAATTTTTTTCATTTTATCATTTTTTTATATTTTCATTATTATTATTATTATTAATTTTTTTTTAATATTTATGTATTTAAAGAAGACTTCTTTTTGGAAAAATTCAAGTGTAAATTTGAACTAAGACTAAATTTTTTGTTATATATTACATAAAAATTTGTTGATTTAAGTTTAATCTCCAAGAACAGCACGTATATTAATTAGGTTAAGAGCTTATGGGAGAAAAAGCAACAAGTTACATACATGAGCTCTTAAGATTTCCAAATAATCTTTGTTTAACATCCTACTCATACTTAACTCTATCATTTTTCGTTCTTCGCGAATTAGCGAATGCTTAGCCTAAAAGTTAAGGAACAAGCTAGAGCTCAACACGCTCGATCGGGTCAAAATTTACTCTCATTCTTACCCAGCAAGAAAGTCAAAATTGTGACAAAAACACTTATTTTTTTATATTTTTTATATTTTTCTACAAATTAAACTTAAAAATTTTAAAATTTTTGCTATTTTTGCGGGAAAACGGGGTACGTGAGAACAAAACAATAAGTAGGCAACATCAAATCGATAAATTCCTTCTCCAAACTAAAATGAAACATTGTCCTCAATGTTTAAGGCGGGTCTCTACGCAAATCTAAGCCGTTTATTAATTATGCAAAGATAAACGTGAATCGATAAGATGAAAGGATATCGGATTTCCCCAAACTAATTGCAAACAAAGGATAGGAAGCTCGAGTGATCCGGGACACAACACCGAACACGAGAGTCTTCAGAAAATTTGGGTTCATCCTGCAAACAATCACAAGTACAAACAACAAACACAAAGAACGAAAGAGTACAAGCCTCCTCACACACATTAGAAACTAGAAAGAAAAATAGAAAATGGATAAGCATGGGGTGCCTCCCACGAAGCGCTTTGTTTTTGGTAACCGAGTCACATAGCTTGACTCGATCCCTGAATTCATTCGTCCTTAGGGAGAGTGTGGAGATCCTGGACTTCCTTTGGTGGTAAGTCCCCTCCGAAGTAATGCTTCACACGATGACCATTCACCTTAAAGTTTGGACCATCAGGTTGAGATAACTCAACAGTTCCGTATGGAAAAACTTTGGTGATGGTGAAAGGTCCTGACCAATGAGTTTTAAGCTTTCCTGAGAATATCTTTAGACGAGAGTTGAAGAGTAAAACTCGATCACCAACATTGAAAATGCGGTTTTTGATCTTTGAGTCATGAAGCTTCTTCGTCCTCTCCTTATAAATCAAAGAATTCTCATAAGCTTGATCACGAAGCTCATTAAGTTCATTTAGTTGAAGCTTCCGGTGATCACCCGCGGTTTTAAGATCGAAGTTAGCATGTTTCAAAGCCCAGTATGCTTTATGCTCTAACTCAATTGGTAAATGGCAAGACTTTCCATAAACAAGCTTGTAAGGCGTACAACCAATTGGTGTCTTAAAAGCAGTACGAAATGCCCACAAAGCTTCATCTAATTTGTCAGACCATGAGGCACGATTTTCTCCAACCGTCCTTTCTAGAATACGTTTTAAACCTCGATTGGACACCTCCACTTGACCGCTCGTTTGAGGGTGATAAGCGGTAGCTAGACGATGTGTGACCCCATACTTAGACATTACTTTAGCAAACTGATCGTTACAAAAAAATGGGTCCCTCAGTCGCTTATTATAGCTCTAGGTGTTCCAAATCGGGCAAAAAGATATTTTAAAAACTTAACTACAACCCTAACATCATTTATGGGGAGCGCCTTTGCTTCAACCCATTTCGAAAGATAATCAACGGCTACGAGGATGTATTTATTTCCTCTTGAAGACGGAAATGGTCCCATAAAATCGATACCCCATACATCAAAGATTTCACAAACTTGGATAGAGTTTTGAGGCATCTCATCTCGTTGTGAAATTTTGCCTTGTCTTTGACACGTATCACAAGATTTGATCATCGTATGGGCATCTCGATATATGGTAGGCCAAAAGAAACCGGCATCAAATACTTTTTGAGCGGTGAGATTGGCACTATTATGGCCCCCGGTGGGTCCTTCATGGCAAGCTTTGAGGATCTCAAGAGCTTTTTGCCCATGAACACACCGTCGAATGATTTGATCCACACAAGTACGAAAAAGATAGGGATCATCCCAGAAATAATGTTTAACGTCCTTAAAAAACTTCCTCTTTTGTTGAGTTGACATTCCTTTGATAATAAAATTCCCCGCATGATAATTTGCATAGTCCGCAAACCATGGGGTACTTTCATTAGAAATTACTCCAAGAGTTTCTAAAGGAAAATGTTCATTTATGTCTTTGTTTTCTAACACATCCTTATGAGGATTCTCAAGTCTAGATAAATGGTCTGCCGCAAGGTTCTCACTTCCTTTTTTTATCACGGATGGTGATATCAAATTCTTGTAGGAGAAGAACCCACCAGAGCAACCGCGGCTTAGTGTCTTGTTTGTTCATAAGGTACTTTAAAGCCGAGTGATCCGTATACACTATGCTTTTGGATAAGACAAGATATGGCCGAAACTTTTCAAAAGCATACACAACGACAAGCATTTCCTTTTCCGTGGTAGTGTAATGAATTTGAGCTTCAGTCATAGTCTTTCTAGCATAATGTATAGGATGAAAATGCTTCATCTTTCGTTGTCCTAGAACCGCACCAATCGCGAAATCACTTGCATCAATGGTAAGTTCCAATCCGGGACAACTAAGATTGGAGCTTCGGTAAGCTTCTTTTTAAGAGTCTGAAAAGCATCAATACAATCCTTAGAAAACACAAACGGTGTTTCCTTCTCAAGAAGGTGAGTCATTGGTCTAGCAATCTTAGAAAAGTCTTGGATAAATCGGCGGTAAAAACCTGCATGACCTAAGAAACTCCTAACACCTTTAACTGTAGTCGGGTGAGGGAGCTTAGCGATAACATCGACTTTAGCACGATCGACCTCAATTCCTGACTTTGAAATTTTATGCCCTAACACAATTCCTTCTCTACACATAAAGTGGCACTTCTCCCAATTAAGGACTAAATTCGTGTCTTCACACCGTTTTAGCATCTTTTCTAAATTGGAGAGGCACGAATCAAAACTATCCCCAAAAACCGAGAAATCATCCATAAACACTTCCATGGTCTTTTCGATCATATCATGGAATATGGCCATCATACACCATTGAAAAGTACCGGGAGCATTACACAAGCCAAATGGCATGCGTCGGTACGCGAAAGTTCCATACGGGCATGTGAAAGTAGTTTTCTCCTGGTCCTGAGGATCTATTGGTATTTGGAAATACCCTGAAAATCCATCTAGAAAACAATAGAACTCATTCCCAGCTAATCTTTCTATCATCTGATCCATAAACGGTAATGGAAAATGATCTTTTCGAGTCGCTTCATTTAATTTCCTATAGTCGATACAAACTCTCCATCCGGTAACTAAACGTGTCAAAATTAATTCATTCTCTTCATTAGCAACGACGGTTATTCCACCTTTCTTGGGAACACAATGCACTGGACTAACCCATGGGCTGTCAGAGATCGGGTAAATCATTCCGGCATCAAGAAGTTTTAGGACCTCTTTTTTTATTACCTCATGAATTTTTGGGTTAACCCGTCTTTGACTTTGAACCGTAGGTTTGTAATCATCTTCCATCAAGATTTTGTGGGTACAAAAACGAGGGTCGATACCCTTGATGTCGGTGATTTTCCAAGCAATGGCCCCTTTGTGAGATTTGAGCACCTTTAAAAGAGCATCTTTTTCATCATTTTTTAAACCTTTTGCAATAATTACTGGTAACTTGTTGTTTTCTTCCAAGAAAGCATATTCTAAGTGAGACGACAAATCTTTTAATTCTAATTTTGGAGGCTCTTCAATTGAAGATTTTGCCTCGGTCACTTCACTTTGTTTAAGGTCCATCGGAGGAAGTTGAAACGGGTCATTATTTAACAATTTTTCAATCAAACAAATATCTTCCTCCGGATTAAAATCGGCATGATCAATTTCTGGTGAAATCGAATCATCCTTAAGATAAGCTTCAATTTCTTCCAAAATGAATTCGGAAGTAAACGGCTCAGACGTCGGGGTGGGATTGCCACCCGAAGAATTAGGAAATCCTAGAAATTCCGGAGCATACTCCTCACAAACTGCATCAATGATGTCAATTCGGTTTACCGACTTGTCATTTGTAGAGGAGTATCTCGTGTGTTTTTACTTTTTTTTTTTTTTTTTTTTTTTTTTTTTTTTTTTTTTTTTCGATCTAGATTAAAAAGGACGCTTCGTTATCAACCCTAAGGGTTATTTCTTCTCCTTAAAAACATCATTAAAGCATGACGGTCCTAAAAAAAAGGATCTCCCAAGTATGAGAGGTACTCGAGGATCGGCTTCGAAATCGACAACAACAAAGTCGGTAGGAAAGTGGAACTTTCCCACTTTAACGTAAACGTCTTCAGCGAGTCCTTTAGGATGGGTTATAGATCGATCCGCTAATTCTAAAGTCATCCAAGTTGGTGTAAGTTCGGGTAGGGAAAGTTTTTTCCAAAAGGAAAGAGGCATAAGATTTATGCTTGCGCCAAGATCGGCTAAGGCGTGGCATACATCCATTCTCGGGAAATTACATGGAATAAGAAACTTTCCGGGATCTCCTAGCTTTTCAGGAAGCTTTTTGAGGAGCATTGCCGAGCAATTCTCGTTCAACGGTATTTTAGCTAACTCAAGCAATTTGTCCTTATTCATAAGCAAACTCTTAATCGTAGGAGCAAATCTTGGCATCAAAAGTAAAGCATCCGCGAAACTAATGTCGAAGCGTAAATCTTGAAAGATTTGGAAGATCTTCTCCATTTGATTCGAAGCTTTGTCACGGGACTTCTGATCATTGCGACGTGAAGGATATGGAATATTTGGTTTAGGTAAACTCTTCGGAACATCGGGTTCCGGAATCAGAATGGGATTAACCGGAGGTGGGATTTGAGTGGTGCTTCCTTGGAAATTTGATTGCTCTTTATCCATTGACTCCTAGGTTTCTTGTTCCACTACCTTTTTAGGAGAAGGACTAGTAGGAATCGAGGGTCCCTCGTAAGCAACACCACTTCGAGTAGTGATCGCTTTCATCTCACCCTTTGGGTTTGGAATGGTATTACTCGGAAGAGTACCCGAAGTTGAGGCTTGGTTTTGAAACAATCCACAAATCATGTTTTGCAAATTATTTTGAAAAGTAGTTTGTTGATTCATCATGACGGCTTGTTGAAATTTTATCGTGTTTTGAATTTCATTCATAAGGTATCCTTTCAACGAGTTGATTTGATTTTGCATGTTTCTCATCATTTGATCATTATTCCTCTTGTAACTCGAAAAATCATTTGAAATCTCTTGTTGAACTTGATTATTAGGCACTTGAAAAGGTTGGTTTAGAAATCCTTGGTTTTGAAAATTTGGAGCATGATTAACTTGACCTTGAAAACCTTGATTTCCATGAAAATTATTTCCCCGATTAAAATTATTCCCTTGAACTTGATTCTGATTAAACCTATTTTGACCATTGTTTTACACCGGAGCAAAACCGGGTGGTGCCATTTGATTACTAACTCGGTTTAGAGAGTTAACTTGATTGTAAGTACCTGTGGTCGCACAAACACTAGCCTTATTGTTATCGGTAGTCGGACAATTATACCAAGAATGGGCACCACCACAAGTAACGCAAGTTTCCTCAACCACTTTAACCGGAGCGGGAGTGACAACTTTCTTAGAAACAATCTCGACTAAGGTCGAAAGTTGATCCACAAGCTTATCAATCTTTCATCCGTTTTACTAGAAGTAGCAATATCTAGAGAAACATTTGATCTATTACGTGAATAACAAACTTTTGATTTATTTTCAATTATGTTTAAAGCCTCTCTAGTCGTTTTATTCAAAAGATTTCCACCCGCCACGACATTTAAGGAGTCTTGATCGTTGTCGTTTAAACCATTATAAAAGGTATCAATTTGAGTTAACTCCGTAAATCCATGGTGGGGACAAGCTCTAAGCATTTCCTTAAATCGTTCCCACGCTTCACTAAAAGACTCGTCGAATTTTTGGGTAAAACAGGAAGATTTTCTTTCTTTATGTGAGTGGTTTTTAAGGAGGGAAATGATTTCGAATATAGTAAAAACGAGCATCCTCCCAAGTCAAGATTGAATTAGGAGGTTCTTTCTCGTACCAAGTTTTAGCAGCCCCCTCGAGTGAATAAGGAAACATCATTAGCTTAATCACATCGTTTGACACAGTCCTAAATACGTAGAGTCGATGTAATACTTTGAAAACTATTATTATGGAGCATGAGGGTTTTCGTTCTCTAACCCGTGAAAACGGGTTGCTTGTACCAATTGTGAACAAATTCGTTTAATCTCAAAATGATCGGCTGTTAATTTCGGTAACAATAGTTATCCGTCATTCTCGTGGTGACTGTGCTAGCTCTTCCATAGTACGTTCCGCCATTGGTGCAATGATAGTACCAAGCTCGGGTTTGACTATGTTTGGAACACGATTCCTATTTCGACGTCTCGGAATGGTTACGTTTGAATTATTTGAAAAATAGGAATTTCTAGTGCGCGTGCACTAAACAAACAAATGAAATGAGAAAAGAAATGAGAAAAGGAAATATTTTTGTTTACCGAATAATCAACAAACTTAGGGTAACTCTCTTAAGTAAAATAAATTTTACAAAAGAGGTGCGCCTTTTTCGTAAGTGACACAAACGGTAAAATTTTTGAATCTTTGGTTCAGGAACTTATTAATGGATAATACCTCAGTTGAAGGTATTATTTGTTGGTGTTCTTTTACCAACTTTGTAAATTTTTATATTCACAAATTAATGAGAAAAATCGAAAAATCCGGAAGAGCAAATATTTTTATAATTTTATGTTTAATCTTCTACTTATACTAGAAAGAAAAATAAAAATATTTTTTTACTTTTTATAATTTTTTAATTTTTTTTTGATTTTCTCATAAGCGTAACTTTCGAAGACGAAAGGTTCTCCAAATTACGATCAACAAACTTCAAACGAATGAATCTTAATCACAAATCCCCGGCAGCGGCGCCAAAAATTGGTTGTAGCAATTATATATACGTATAATATAATATATAAAAGTATAGAGAAAATTCCCAAGTTGCACTTGAGGAAAATTCACACTCAAATATATAATACATGTTTTTACCGGTAAGTGATTACCGGGTCGTTAAGTCCCAACGATTTGTGAAATTGAATCCTCGTTTTCACTTGGACGACGATTTGAATAGGTTCGAAGATTTTTAATTTCTAAAATCATAATAGTGAGCAAATAAAGGCACAATTAAAAAAACTACGCAAACGTAAAGGGTATTTAAACAAAAAACGAAATTAAAATCCTAAATTATCAAAAATTAAATCCTAAAATTATTTTTCTACTTTTTCTATCCTAATTAACTATTTAAAAGAGAAAAATTAAAGAAATCCTAAAACAAGAGCAATTTAAGCTAAAAACCAGGGTTCTAAATAGCGCCGCTATAGCGCGCTATAGCGGCGCCATAGCGCGAGGCGTAGCCTCCACGTTACGAAACAGGTCAAGGCGTCGCCTTTAGGCATGACGTGCAATAAAGCGTGATATAGGGCGCTATAGCGCAGGGTGGACACTGGGTTTTTTTTGTGAAAGCTTTAAGAGATTTATTTATTTTGAATTTTTAAAGACTATTTATGGACTTTAGCTTATTTACAAGTATTTTTGATTTGGGTTGCTTGAGATCGTGACTTAGAACTTATAATCAATTGTAAGGCATAGTAGCTAATTACTATTGACATCAATAAATATTTTTTGAAGCTTTGAGTAACGCCATTAAATTAGCTATGACGCAACGCCTCACGCTAAAGGCTTGAGGCTTGGGCTATGCAGCTACGTCACAGCTTCTCGCTATTTATAAACCTTGATAAAAACGAAAGAAATGAGATACGGATTTAAAAACCTCGTTCATTAAAAAGTGAATTTTAAATTAATGACTACTACAAAATGAATTTTATTTTTCCTAGATGCAAAATGATAAAAGAAAATTTTAGAAAAAAGAAAATTATTATTTTTGATTGTTTTTTTATTTTTTATGATTTTTTAAAGTTTTAAACTAAGGAAAATGATTAAAAATAAACTATTAATGAGAAAAATCCAGAAAAATCACAAAAAGTCCTAAATACTACTAGGAATGCAAGAAAAATAGAAAATCACACACAGCTTAAACAAATAAGTACTAAATAGACATAATAAGCTACGACTTTTATAAAAGCCAAAGGATTAAAATGAGTTCAAAAGAAATATGAAAAGGAAAACTCACGGATGAGCTATTGTAGCACAATGGTAAGTTATGAGTGTGTGTAAAGGCTAGGTCGTGGGTTCAAGTCCCAGGCCTAGCTTTTTGCTTTTCTTTTTATTTTTGAAAACTCAAAACACAAAAGTTGTAGAGGAGACTTTTTTGAACAACTTTAATAAAACGACTATAAGCTGAATCCTAAAAATAAACTCTTAAAAAGCTCTGGAAGATTGCTGTTACAGAAAGTGGGCTTTAAAAAGCCAAAAAGCTGTTTTGCACTCAAACACTAGCACGATCCAATGAAAAGCTCAATTTTCTAATCCAAAAGCTATTCTAGAAAACTTATAATGTATAGAAGCCATTTTTAATAAACTAAATATCCTAAAAACACTATAAAGCTTCTGAATTATTGGATTAAAGAAGCAAACTCATAAAAATCCAACTTAAGCTCAAGATCAAGTTAAGCTATACTCTCCAATAAGCCACCACAGAAGCTGAGCTTTTGAAAACTTAATCTCCTATGATTATACTACTGATCCAAGCAATTGAAACACA
Organism: Tanacetum coccineum; assembly: GCA_026074375.1. Taxonomy (NCBI): domain Eukaryota; kingdom Viridiplantae; phylum Streptophyta; class Magnoliopsida; order Asterales; family Asteraceae; genus Tanacetum; species Tanacetum coccineum. The sequence goes on along the minus strand of BQNB010007323.1, from coordinate 68,291 downwards.
AATTACATCCTAAAAATCAAAAGCAATGACTTGATCATAAAACTGCATGTTTTAGTTTTTCAGGTTTTAAAGGTTTTTAGCATATCACCTGCTGAGCTATGTTGACATATATGAACCAAAAACTTAAAAACACTTTATGCAGACCTAATGTATGACCTTCTACACTCATTAACTATACAAACTAAAAAGCAATAGAGGCTCTACAATTCACCAAGGTGGATTAGTGCTTATAAACCTAACTAGACTTTTAACAGATTTGAAACATTTATTATTGAAATATTGAAAACTCAATTAACTCTATCCTAGCTTATAAATCCAGCATAAACATACCCAGTAATGAAACTTCAATCAACAACAAAAGACCAAATGGCCTCAAGCAGTACTAACTCTTGGTTAGTACTGATGTGCCAAACACCTCCTTATTTATATGAAAATTCATTTGAACTTATGAAATTTAAATTTAATGAACAAAACTTGAATACAGTTGTCTAACAGCTTTATAACACAACTACTTTATCATTCTTTACCACAACATTCAAAATGATAACTGGAGGAGAAGAGATCAAGACGTGAAACTATGCAATTTCCCATGCACCAAAATCTCATTCAATCAATTCCTCAAGCACACAAGTCTCTCTCAAACTCAAAATATCAACACTATCATACAATCAAGGATGATGGTATTGTAAGTCGACTCAAGTTTATCAGAATAGGAGAAGACTATCAGGAATATGGACATGTTATTCCTGAAGTGATGCTAAATGATGCAATCAAGCAGTCAGAGTCTTACCAGATGTTCATCAAGTATTCCACTGGTCAGATTTCCCCAAGAAGAGCAGAGGCAAAGGTTCACAAAGAAAGAAGACTGATGATGACTCTCAGAAATCTGTTGATGTATCTTAAGAGTCTAAATCTAAACCTGAACCATTTAAGAGAAAGACTGCTAGTAGAAGAGTGTTCAAGAAGAAAGTTATAATTTCTTCTAATCACAACATTATTTTTGATGATCTAGACATTGCTTTGGAGTTAGGTAAGTCAATCAGCAAAACTAAAGCTGAAGAAGCAGAAGCAGCAAGGTAAGTCCATGCTACACATGCAAGGATTGTGACGGAATATGTCCCCAAGCCTACTAGAAGGAGAAAATCAGGTAAAGTGACTTCTAATCCTCCCAAAAAGGTCAAGGGTGTTCCATCTCTTACTCCAGAAGAACAAGAAGTTGCTGATACTATACAAGCTCTTAAAGAAAGTAGAAGACCAGGCTGAAGACAACTGGTACTAGAGCTTAGTGGAAGGATTGTACTTTCAAGGGGTTCCTGATGAGTCCACAGTCGTCTCTACTACCTCAAGTGAAAGAACTGGTACTAAACTAGGGGTCCCGATGAGGAAAAGGATATAACTAAAGAAAATGTTATTCTTGAGTAGGGATCAGAACAAGAGAGTGAATACTTGGAAGAAGACCAACTTAATGACGAAGAGAAGGATGATAAAGATGATGATGCGAATGATGAAGGTGATGATTATATCAGTGATAATCAAGATGCTGATGATGAAGATGCTGAAACTGAATCTGATGAGGATGAAATCTATAAGTATAAGATACGTGTACGTAAAGATAAGGATGTAGAAATGTCAAATGCTGAAGTTGAAGATTTTGATAAAGGTTTGGGAAGAGGTTACTGATGCAGCAAAGGCAGATGCTGAGAAGACTTCAGAAGTAAATAATGATGCTAAGAAGACCGAACTCCCTCCAACAAGCTCTAGCTTATATGTATCTTCAAGTTTTGGTGATCAATTTCTTAAACTTTCTTCTAATTCTTCTTTAGTTAGTAATGTTAAGGATATTACTGATGCAGAGATCAACTCATTATTGGAAGTTTAGATCCAGTCTGAAGTACCACATATCCAGTCTCCATCCTTGCATAGAGTACTAGTATTTGTGATTTTTGAGCCTTCAGTTCTCACACCAGTACAAGAATCTCCTTCAATAGCTATTGTAACAACTATACCTCCTCCATCTGTCTCCACTACACCACCTGTACCTCAACAAACAACAACACTGATTCCCACACCACCAATCACAACCGATGCTCCAATAATCACAACTACTGTTTCTAAATTCGATGCACTCTCTGTTATTCAGCTAAGAGTTGCTAAATTAGAAAAAGATGTGTCTAAACTTAAGAAAATAGTTCTCTTTGCTGAAGCTCTTGCTGCTCTCAAGATACAAGTTCCATCTGTTGTAGATAATTATCTTGGATCCAAAGTTGGGGATGTCTTTAAAAAAGAACTGAAGAAACACACAACAGATCTTATTCGGAAATATTATCTGCAGCAAATTCCTGAGTTACCCAAGAAATAGACATCAACAGTTGATCTAGAACAAGAATCAAAGAAAATTCCTTTAGAGATTCTCAAGATTAAAAAGGAACAAGCTGAGAAGCAAAAGATGCTAAAGTTTACTATCAAGTCTACAGACAAGGCAACTCTCAAATAGTTTGATTAGAAAAGTGCTCTCTACCAGACCATGCATGCAAACAAGTCCTTCAATAGAAATCTTACTAATCATAGATTGTACCATGCTCTCATGGAAGCATTGATAGAGGATGAAAATGCTATGGATAAGGGAGTTGCTGACATAGTCAAAGACCATAAGAGAAAGCATGATGATGATGAAGACCCTCCAGCTGGACCAAACCAAGGTAAGAAGACAAAGAGGAGAAGAACCAATGAGTCTGTGTCTTCAGAAGCTTCACCACCCAGGACATCCTAAAGGTAAAGCTTAATAAGCTATAAGATATTAGTCTGCTTCTACAAGGAACGGTTGAAGAACCTACTACTTAGGTGGTTATGGATGATGTGGGTAAAGATGTGGTTCGTGATGATGATCAACCACAAGATACTTCTGAACCCAAGACAGCTAAGACTCCGAATCTAGAATGGTTCACGCAACCTCCAAGGCCTCTACTCCTGATCCAAAATGAACAAGTCATTAGGTTGTACTGTAACCGAACAAAACCTTGGTTATATTAATTGGTCTTATGCTTCAGAGGAATCCTTCTCACTTTCAAGACCTAATAGCTACTTCGATTGACTTCTCTAAGTATGTATTGAATCGACTCAAAATTGATAATCTTACTCAAGATATATTGTTAGGACCTGCCTATAATCTGTTAAAAGGTACGTGTTCTAGCAGTATTGAATTAGAGTACCACTTCTAAGAGTGTTTTAAACTTTTAATGCATTAACAGATAGGCTTGATTGGAATAATCTTAAAGGAGATCGTTACCGATTTGATTTGTCCAAACCTCTTCCTCTGCAAGGTCACCCACGTCATCTAACCGTTACTGCTGATTACTTCTTCAACAATGACCTGGAGTATCTAAAATCTTTTGATCTGGAAAGGACATATACTACGTCGATCATGAAGACCAAAGCAGCTCAGTATGAGATTGAAGGGATTGAAGACATGGTTCCTACGCTTTGAAGTCCTACCAAAGTAGGGTATGGCAAAGATGCATTGAAAGGGATCAAACATTAGGGTAAAGGGCGTAAGCTATGGCATAAATCTCAGATGAACAAGTTCTCAAAGCATAATGTGTATTCTACTAAGAAAATTCTGGGGGTAAAGAGTGTTAGTGTCAAGAAACTGCAGGAAATAAGGTTATTTGGAAGGATTGTGGTTGAAAGAGCTGTACCTTCAGCTCTACAAGTTTAAGAGGTGACTTCGTGGATCTACACCTGAATGACATTGAAGACATCTGCTTCTTGCTGTTCAACACAAGTTATTCCACCTCACCGACAATGATATTGTTGACTTTATTGTGGCTCTTCGTATGTTCACAAGAAGTCTCATCATCAAGAAAAGTGTCGAGGATTTACAGCTTGGTGTAGAGAGTTACCAGAAGAAACTCAACATCACTCCACCTCAACAAACCTTTCTAGAAAAAGAATTCAAAGAACTCTACACTTCATCTCACAAACCACCAGGGGTAATCTATGAAGATCTGACCAAACAGAAAAGAGTGATGCGGGCTGATGAGCTGTACAAGTTCTTGGACGGGACACTTAAGAAAGTTCCGGATGAGCTTCATCATAGAATACGCAATTTTCGTTTGGAACACAATAACGAGATGCCAAGGAGAAAGTGGACGGCTATTGACAGAAAAAGGTCGAAACTTATGGTCGAGCTGATTGATAAGCAGTGCGCTGAATGAGATCATTCAAAATCTAAAGATTGGTTGGATGCTAGGACTCGAGGATTGGACTACAAACTGATGACGCGCACTACATGATCGTCAGGTCCTATCTCAAAATTTTATCTGTGAATAATGTGAATATGTAGTATAGACTTATAATAGTAGGCAATATAAATAGTGTTTGAGTACGAATTTTCTAGAATTTTTCATTAAATTTAAAAATTTCAAATTAACGTACTCAACACTATATATATATACCCTCATAAATTGAGGGGTAGCATTAAAATGTTCCTAATATGGCTTGTTAATAAATGGACATTTTTTCCATGAAAGCATTTATATTTGAATCAATTGATATCCAAAATGTCAAGAGATTTGAATTTTTGATAAGGGGAGAAAATGTGATTAAAATATATGGCTAAAGATGTGATTTTAAGGACTCAAGTGCAAGCTTCACCCCTTCATGTGCTAAATTTTTCGAATATCAATGCACATGTTGAGGGGGAGCATTACAAATGGTTTTAAGGCTGAGATCAATACCAAAAGACCGACCATGTTTGTAACTAATTGGAGTTATAAGGTGGTTAAGATTAGATATTCGTTCCCATGATCTAGCTAGAACCAGAGGGATCTACCCAGGGACATTCCATTAGTTAGAATAGAAGTCCTTAGGTATGATGAAAAAAGGAGTAAAGTGAGAAAAGGGAAAATGCGGACTAAGACAGAGCTGACACTGGAACAAACCCAATAAGTTGTAAGTGATGAAGTCTTGGTAAGCATTGAAGGGATTGAAGAATTAAAAAGAAATGTAAAGATAAAGGGTGGAAAGAAAGAAGCCCTCCTTACACTTAGGCAGAAACCAGGTTAATACATATGCTATCAGAAATACTAAGCTATTGTCTGGTATTGAAGATAGTCATCATGGACCCAGTGATGTAATGCACAACCCTTCCCAGCCACTCAAGGTCTCTCAAAAGACTCTTGTTTCATTTCTCACGAAGATTAAACACATTTCTATCGACTTTCTCACTCCGAGTTAGTAGATATTGAAAAGGTGGCAGTCTGCTCCAGCCTCCGATTACTAAAAACCAAAGTGCACTATCGAGTCTAGAGCCATAAAAGAGATCATCCATAAATCTCATTAGGACACTTATCCGAAATATGCTTGCTAATTTACACAATGTGAAAACAAGAAATATATCAAGAGTCCTACGCATTATCCTTGTGATATTGCTAGAACATCAGAGTGATACTAAAATACTCACAATGACGATGGAAATCTTTCCAGAGCCAACATCAAACAAGCTCTGCGGTAGGTGACTTGTGAGATCCTACAAGGATCGAACTCATGATACTGGATATCGATTCGGTCCAGCTTATGAATTGACGAATGAATTTTGAAAAAGATAAAACTGTTGGTGTGTTATAAAAACCGTTTGCATCTTAACACACCGACTGATTTTTCTAAATCAATTTTCAATCTTATGTCCATGGGAAGCTTCACAAGGGTATCTGGACATAGGAAAGCTGAACACGAATTGACAACTTAATCGGGAAGATAGTAACTTACCGGTTCACTCTTACCATGTTGTCTGCTTTGAGATGCTCTAGTAATGAGAACAGCTAGTACAGCTGCGAAACCCTGTCAAGGAGATTCTTTGAAATTTTACCTGATCACAGGCAGTGTTTATACTGATTAACGGGGAACCGTAGTTATTGCAACCGTATTCAACAAAGTGACAAAGCCACTTGTAACACCCCCCAAATTCTGGTAGCAGCGGAATGATAACAATGAGGTGCTACTTCATAGTCCATACGCACAAGTTACAGAAAACGACCTCAAAAGAGACGTTTAAATAAATTTCACATTCGTTATATTAAAATCAAAGTTTACAAAGGATCTCATTTATAATGCAATAGAAAATATTTTGTTTAAAACGTTTGTCGAATGATACTCAAGTTATTAATCCTTCAAAAAAATATTCGCGCGACTCAAATGCTCCCAATGCTCCACTAGCAAAATAATAACATGAGAAAATACATGCTAAAACGTCAACAATAATGTTGGTGAATTCATCTTTTTGTGTATGTGCTTATTACACATACATTTTCCTATTTAAAAGGACTTATAGGGGACTTAAAAACGTACCATAAATACATGTTATTTGTATGTTTTGCATTTGTATTGTGCAGGAAATGGATATTCAAGAAAAAGACAAAAAGAAAGATAAAACCAAACAAAACCGAGCACGGAATGGAAAAGACAAAGTCAAATCGAAGCCAATATCGTCAAGTCAAAAAAAGTCAAAGGAAGTCAACCCCGACAAAGTCAAAGTCAACCAAATAAAGAACAAATACAACTTGTGGGAATAAATTGCCAAACCTTTAAACTATGTATTCCAATAAATAAAAGACAAGGGCTGAGATTGCAAATTGGGTGCAATATAACTTGAGGGGCCGAAATTGCCAACTTACCCAAAACCATCTTTCCCGCCCAACAAAAACCAAGAAACCCAATCACGGGGTCTCTTCTTCTCTTTTATCCTGCAACCTCTTTAACCCCTTGGGAAGACATCTCCCCCTCCTACTACTATCACACCTCCCCATGGTATAATTGCCTACAAGTTGGCAATCCCCACCACTTTCCAGCTTTTCGATGGATATGATTGACTCAAAGAAGCACAAAAGAAATGAGGCTGGACAACAAGCACACTTGGGTTTTGTCTCTACAAAGAAACACAGAAGAAAGAAGAGAAGAAAGACCAAGAAACCAAGACCTGAATTCGTTTTAGTATAAATAGGGCCATTGTAACCCAAGAAAAGAGTGGTAATTTTTAATCGATTTTTAGTTAGTTAAATTTTAGCTTATTTTTATGCAATTTTATTTTTCCAAGTCTTGTAACTTTAATTTTCGTCTTAATGCAAATTTTGAGTTTTTAAGTCATTTCTTGATATCTCTGTATTTCCTTTGTTAAAAGCTTTACTTAATATGTTTTAAGTCTTATAAAATCATATAAGTCATTTGTCTTAACAAAAATACTAAGAATTTAAGTAAAAATTTTCACACTCAAATATACCACAGCTTATGGATGATAAGCCAGTTCTGGAAGGGCTTATGGACTCTCACTAGCTTGTTTTATACAAGCTAGAGCTCGTAGACTCTTTGTTTAACCCTGTTTTGAGCAAGGGAGTTGTAAGTCTCTCTTTTTCTTATTTTTCTTATTTACTATAGAACTGCTTATAGTGCTTATTCTTAATTTAAATCTGCTTTTAAGTGTCTTATTTTGTTATTTGATAAACTGTTTTTAATCAGCTTAAAATAAAAATAAAAATAAAGAAAAAATTATTTGTGAAAACTTTGAGGACTGTTTGGAACAAGCAGTACTAACCCATAGTTAGTACTGCTGGTTCTCTTTTGTGTTTTATTAAAGCTAGCAGTACTAACTCAAGGCTAGCAGTACTAACTCCAAGTTAGTACTGATAGTTAATACTGTTAGTACTGTTGGGTCACTTTTGCTTATTAGCTTATTATTTCTGCTTATTTAAGATTTGCTTGAATTTTTAGAGTAGATTAAGTCCATTTTCGTTTACTGTCTTTAGTAGAGCTTATTTAAGCTTATTCGCCTTTTCAAAGTAATTTTAAGAGTTTATAAGTTTTTAGTTTTTTAGCTTATTTGCCATTCTAGTTTATTCTAGTTGCTTAATCTTATGCATGAGTTCTTATTAGGGATAGTTAAATATCTGTTTTAGCTTATTTGCTTATTTCTTATTTCATTGTGTTTTATGAAAGCTAGCAGTACTAACTCTAAGCTAGCAGTACTAACTCTAAGATTAGTACTGCTGAGTTTCTCTTGCTTAATTTAGCTTAATTGCTTGTTAAATTAGCTTATTTAGGATTAGGGTAAGAAGGCTAGATAAAAGGTTTTCAAAGTTTTGCTTATTTTCTTAGCTTAATTTAGGTCTTAGAAGTGCTATTTTCATAAAAATCAAAAAAAAGGTAGTGTAAACATTTTTTGCTTATTGTGTTTAATCTAGATCTTTAATTGAAAAAGTGAATAGGTGGGCTTAATAAGAACTCATTGGTGAGCTTATTTCCTAAAGCCCACTTTTCAGTTTGGCTTATTGGTGATTTTAGCTTATTTTGAATTTGGCTTATTTGAGAAAAAGTTAGAGTTTACTACTTTTTGATGCAAATTGAGTTAAGTTAAGTTGTGTTTGGTTGAAAAAGCTTTTTGGAATCAGATTAAGCAACATATAAGCTTTCCAAAACATCTTTCCTTTTTGAATTTGGCCTTAATTTGAGCTTAAACTTCGCAAAATACCAAAAACCAAAATTTTAGCTTACCTTCTGCAATCAGCAGCTAAATTGGCTTTTTGGAGCTTATAGAGTGCTTATTTTCGCAAGGTGTCTTTATTAAAGTTGCTTAAAAACATGTTGTGAACAACTTTCGTGTTTTGCGTTTTGGCTAAAAACGACTTTTTAAAATTAGCACTTTGGGGACTTGGACTGAAAATCGGGATTGGGGTTCAGGGTAGGAAAAAAAAAATTAATTTGGTCTTTTGTCACAAATAGTCCCTGTCGTTAGTCCATTGTTAGTCCTTGTTAGTTTTAGTTTAAATATTAGTTAGGTTTAGTTTTAATTAGTTTAATTAAGCTTTAATCATTAGATATAATTTAGGGCTTTTATTTTTCTTAGTTTTCTGCACTTTTTCTCCATCTAGTGTAATTTTTATGAAATTTTTTGGTTAATATTTTTAGCTCTAGGATTATTTTTGTAGTTTTTAATCATTTAAATCTTAAAAAATTCATAAAAAATAAAATAATTATCCGAAAAATATAATTTTATTTAAAAAAAAAATTCTTTTTTTATCTAGTTTGTAGGAAAATTGTTAAAAGTTTTCGTAGGGTTAATTTTTTAAAAATTCATTTTTTTTAAAGAACGGTTTTTGACCCGCGTTTTTCGAGCCCGTTTTAGGTTTTAAGTTATTTAGCTTTCGTTTTTAGGTTTTATTTAATCGTTTTTGCATATTTAACTTGTAGAAATAGAAAACCAATCATAAACTTGTCATATTCAAACATCGTTATCAATTCGTCATTCGATTTTCCATTCAAGCCTCGTTAAGACATAACGACCCGGGAATCAAACTTCCAGACACATATATATTTTATTTTTGTAAACTCTTAACCAATCCTTGGCTAAAGGTAATTGGTTGAGTGTTTGCTTATATATTATATATATATTATTGACGAATCAAACAACATTCGGTCCTTGCCCTTGCTCGGCTTCTCTGACTACATATGCTCGTCCAGTAGCATTTCCACCTCGCTGGTTGTTTTGGTTCGGGTACTGACTTCGATTATGATTTCTGTCTCCACACTCATAATAAGCTCTAATTGGTTGAGTGTTCGCACCGATAGCCACAATCCTTTTCCTACAGTCATTCGTCCTATGACCAATCTTTCCACACTTGTTGCATTTTGGCGGGCATTGTCCAAAGTGACATAATCCACAACGGTTACAGTTTGGAGCTGGTCCTCCCTGATCAACACCGTCATTTTGGGCAGCCGTCATAGCCCTTGCACCGCCTTGCCTTCTGTTATTATATTGGTTGTGATAGTTGTTGTCACGGTGGTTTCCTCGGTTGTTACTGTGGTAGTTGTTGTTGCGATTGTTATTGTTACCACCAGCTTGATTGTTGTTGCTTTCCTACTTTCCCTTATTGCTTTCAGCAATTCTCTCAGCCTTATCTTGAATTTTCTGTTCCATTAATGTATGAGCCATACGAACAGCGTCATTAAGTACCACGGGCCTAGAGGAAGTGGTTTCTCCTTTGATGATCTTTGGAAAACCTTTAATATAGAGCTCGACTTTCTTCTTTTCAGTTGGAACTGCTTCAGGACATAATAATGCCAATTCATTAAACCGGTGAGTGTAAGCAGCTATATTGGTGTCTCTCAACTTTAAGCTCCTCAACTCATTTTCCAACCTATGAACCTCTTTATCTGGACATAATTCTTCCATCATCATCTTTCTCATATCAGTCCATGATTTCCCATTAACAACATCAAGTCCTAATGTAGCGACTTGGGAATTCCACCATGTTAAGGCCCGACCTTGGAGGGTGGCAGCTGCAAATTTCACCTTACTTCTTTCAGCACATTCACTGATCCCAAATACACTTTCAGTTTTCTCGAACCAAAGACATAATTCCATAGCGCCTTTATTACCATGAAATTATGTAGGACCGTATTTCATGAATCCACCAAATGTACACTCTCAAGCGGGTGGTGCCCCACCTTGGCTGTCATTTCCACCAGATCCTCTAGCAACATTTGGATTGGTTCTAGCAGTACGATCGGCTTCTAATGCCTTGGCTACCTCATCAGCAACTAGCTTCAAGATTGCAGCAGCAATCATTCCTTTAGGAGGCATGATTCTATCAAACACAAAGAAAAATTGGTGAGTACTCATAAAATGGTATAACCACAACTTGTACAATTATCTTGATCACATCATGAATTAGCAACCATAACTTGTACAATTATCATACAAGGAGTCACAACACATTTAATAAAGATCAAAAGTAGTCATTTGTCATTCATCACAAGATTCAGTACATGGTTGTATGGTTTACAAAATATGACACATGTCATTACAATAATGAATACTAATTCTACTAACCGACAGGCCGGTTTAGTGATTAAAATAACAATATAAAGAAACTACAAATGATGCTAAACTACTGTGGGTCACGTGGGGATCCACGTGGCTCAAAGGGCTGTGGGTCTCTGGGTGCAGTGATGTCATCATCTTCATCCTCTCAAGCGGCCATAGCAGCATCCCCAACCATGACATAGGGGTCATCCGCACATGGGGCAGAAGCAGTGCAAATAGGAGACTCTTCTTGAAATCGCAAATGCGCGGGTATTCTTCCTCTAACCCTAGCCTCCCATTGGCTCAAAGGCTCGGCCTGATGATTCTGCTACTTTAACTCCTTAAACTGCCTACTCAGGCCCAGTACAAACTTCTTCATCTTGGAGTGGTCAGATCTATTCTCTCTTATTGCCGTATCCAAAGCTTTGATATCATACTCGTGGCGGTTCATACAAAACTCATCCTCCTTGAATTTCTTCGCCATCTTCCTCTCGGTCTTATACCTATCAAACATTTGCTTCTTCATTCTCCTGTGAACACTCTCCAAATCACTAGCCTTAGGACCAGGCGCAAAAACCTTAGAATTACCTTTAAGGAGATCTCGGGTAGATGAACTCTCTCCCACATGAAAGTTATGGCCAAACTGAATAACGGGTGGTATTGACTCTTAGCAGCATCAACAATAGGAAATTAGGTGTTGTTTTTGATGCAAACTCGAGGTTTGGTTCTGCAACTCGGCTCCATGTAGTGCCGTCTGCAGGGTCTGCACCTGCTCCTCCACAGTAGTCACTCTAGGGTGGATCTTCCCAATGGCAATACTGTTAGCCACCTCAATATCACTCACCGCCTCTATCCTCCTCGTCAATACTCCATGTCTATACTCTAGGTTATCCATCTGGATACATAAGTCATCAATTACCTAAGGCTGAGTAGCAACTCCAGCCCTCGGGGGAGTCACTAGGGCCATCAGCCACTCGTCATCCTCTTCCCAACCATCATCATCATCATCCATAACCTCCTCGTCAAACCTCGGGTCTATCATCGACTCATGCATATCTCCTCCTAGTTGTACGTCCCACTCTATCCATCCATTATTATTATTTGGTGTAGCCTCTGCAGCTAGTGCAAACTCATTATGGTCAAGGGGTAGATTTTTCATGATAATCTGCAATCACGCGAAATAAATATATATAAGGTCACTATATTTAATAAAATTTATACAATATACGGATGAATGCAAATGCATTAAAATGAATATGATAATTTAGTTATGATTTATTTAAACGTGTAAATAAATGCAAAAGCTTTAATATAAAGCTTAATAATCAATATAGAACTCAATATATATCATAGTATTTATTTAACAAATAGTTAATAATAATACATCTGCAGTGTATAAGTACTAAAAATGGTAATCACAAAATGACTTGAGCAGGAATCACGAGGAGTCTTTACGCGCGAAAATAAGAAAAGAAAGTTATAGTTTAGGTTTTTGAAAAATGACCTAATTCTCTATAACTTATGGCTCTTGATACCAATCTTTAACACCCCCAAATTTACATGCAATAGAACCAACTATTTGGGTGTTAAGTAATAGTACAATAGTCACAAGATATAAAGAACGACTCGAAGAGACGTTTTAAAAACAAGCAAACATTTCCATTCCATAGTTTCAGAGTTCAAAAATGTAGTCCCAAAGCATCATTACCATAATATTACACAAGTTTGACATAAACAAACTAAAGCAAGTTTTCATTTGAGGAATGGATTTTTAAATGATGGAACAAAAGTTTAGCGCAAATCCTTCTCTTGAGCCTCCAAGCCTTTAGCCTTGATTACTTGAGATAAAACATGCTAAAAATTCAATGAAACGTTAAGTGAATTCATAGAGTTTATATGAATAAAAGTGAGAACATAAGCATTTTTAATAATAATCATCGTATAACTTGTCGTGCACACAAGCTATTAGGAAATATTGCAATGAGCTTGTGACACCGATCCCATCGACTAATAAAGATCATTTAAGATCTATTCAATAATAATAATATTGCCCCCGGGTCAGGTATCTTTGCCTCATACCTATTTACATCTTGATACAATATGTCCATACATTGGGTGTTCCCGCAATGGATACATTCCCAAACACCAAACCGGGTTGTCAAGCCCACATATCTATTAATTGTAACAGCGGCTACCTATCATAGGAAGTTGACGGTTCACGAAATTGGGGTCTTATGGAAAATGCTACAAAAGAAATTAATATATATATATTCAGGTCCAGCATACCGAAAACAACTTCTGTTCAATTTGTAAAACTAGCATGTATCTCCATCGCGGGGTTTATAAAAACATTTAAAGTTTATAAAGGCGAGGCTATGAACTCACCGTAAGAGCAATTAGATCAGAAGTAAGACGAATCTTCGGTCGAGCGAGAAATATGCCTAAGCACCAGCTAAAAGACGTAACGCAACTTAGTACGATAAAAAGAAACGATACGTAAAAATAGAACAAGTGATCACGAGATATGTTTCCAAGATATGTATAACATTGCACAATGACTTAGCTCTAGTATGATTATCCTTAAATTAACATTCAACCTGAAATTATACATAATTAAACATCCCCTAAGTCTTGCTTATTAGTTTCAATTTTATTAATGTGTACTCTTAATCTCTTTATTACAAAACTAGGCGTTGGATTCTAAATTCTGTTTTTACCTAAATTCTCAGACCCATATCTCCTAGCTCATAAATGTTCTCAACTTGAGGTTTCCACCATTGGAAAGCCCTTTGAGTCAAGTTTTCATAATGTTAAACCAAACTCTCTAATTGGTTACCAATTTTTAGAAAAAGCCGTTTTAGTACAACATCTTCTTCTTCAATCTTTTGTGTATCAACATCTTCTTCTTCAATCTTTTCAGGAGACTTCATCCTTTCACTTCCATGCTCCATGTCCATAGGCTCAATATGTTGATTAAAATCCTAAACCTTTTCAAAGGCATTGCCTAAATCTTATTATAAGGACATTCCCTTGAAGTCAACTAATCTTGTTAGTTTCCTCCCTGTCTTCAAGTATTTGGACATATTTATTCTTTTGCCTGCAATTGTCCTGGGTTTCATATCCATCTTTAGAGCATGATAACCTTATGACTGAAGACATTCGCCCAATCTATCTTCTTTATAAGACTTGCCTTCAGGACATAGGGCTCTTTTTGCCTTTCCCCTCTTCTTCATGCCTACTGTCTAGCAATTTCTTTCTTCATCCCTTGCAATCTGTGCCCTTTTTGTTTCTTCATTCATTTGTTCTTTTCCCAGTACGGAATGCTTCCCAGCAAATACGTTTACCTTTCTTTTCTATCGCTTTCCTTAGCTTCTTCTATGGGCTCACAGACGCTGTCATTGATGGGCTTTTTTCCTTGTGTCTTGTTTTCTTGTCCTTTTCCACTTCACTCATTCCGTCTTATAAAAGTAACAGTTTCTTCCAGCAGTACTTTTTGTTTCCTCAGTGGAAGTTATCCACGGGAACATTCACACTAACAGTACCGTTTGGTTGGCACGCAGCTGGATTAACTTGTCCACACCCCTGACGCACTACGTACTCTTTCCCGTAATCTTGGATGACTTCAATGAGAGTCACTTTCTTGTGCCGTGGAATTGAATAGGGTCAGTGGCATTAGTGCTTTCGCATTCGAACCTCTGCATCAGATAATTTTCCTCCTCCCTTGTTTGGAAAACATCTTCAAAACTGCTTTAGAAAGGTCAACCTAGCTCTTTTTTTTTATTTTTCCCTTGCTTTTTTGTATGTATTTCCTCATCATTAAAACTGTCTAGCCTCTAAGGTTGTTAACCCTTAGAATGAGCTTAGTGAAAGCATAACTGTAAGTTATCTTTATCGTTTCCTCAAGTCATTCCTTCAATGACTCCAAATCTCGCAGATCTAGTTTAGGGTGAACCAAATTCCCATCTCTTGTCATTTAGGTTCAAGCTAACCCTCATCACTTGCCATTGCGATGACAACATGAAGAGGTGAATTCATGGCAATGGAATTTGGGGTGTATAGGAAAATGGTGTTCCTGGCGCCATTTGATGGTTAGTGTTGGTGTTGGTTGTATAGTGGTTGGATGGTTTGTTTAGTTGCAGCATTGTATGATCAATTTTCTACATTTAAAAGAAATGTTTTATTCAAAATAAATATTTTGAATTCAAATTTTCTACCTAAAAATGGCTAGAAATGTTTCAGAAAACACCTCCCATGGAAAAGATAAAAAAGGGAGCGTCCAGGCCTGGGTGGCCCCCTAAATATAAGGGCGGTGTTAGGAATATTTGTAATACTTAGTTTCTACTAGTAGGTATGTAGTTCCTACTGGTAGAGTAGTAGTTCCTACTGGCAGGTATGTAGTTCCTGCTGGTAAGGTTATTATCATAGTTAGTCCTGGTAGGCTAAATTTAGTTCCTACTGGTAGGATACTTAGTCCTGGTAGAGTCAAATAGTTATTCCAGGATAAGATTTTAGTTAGTTAGAGATGAGGATATGCATGAGCTAAATAAGGAAGATATTCATGCATATCAATCTCACGCGTTTTTAGTAAATGCTGATTAGGGTTTCTCCACTATAAAGAGAACCTACGGCTTAGGGAAATGTACTGATTCAGAAAAACACATTTCTCCTTGTTAATTAATAGAAATCCATAGAAGGATCTTTTAGTTTTTATTAGTCCTGTTCTTCTTATTAGTTGTGTCTATATTCCGCGTAGACATTAGCTTTTCAAAGCAAGAGTCTCTCTTGTGATTAGCTTGTGATTACATAGGTTAATCACCATCCTTAACAGGCAGTAAAGATCTATCTAGAGTGGGATCCAACAAGTGGTATCAGAGCTTGTTGAGAGTCTCTCATAAGAAGAATATTCCTGGATTTAAGATCCTTATAAACCTCACAACCAAACACCTCTATATACCGTTAAAATGGCAGGATCTGACAATGATAGCGACGATGCTAGTGTTCATAGTGAACCCACCATTCCTCAACAACAACGAAACATTCAACCTCAAATCATTACCACTGTCTCAAACAACAATGCAAAGTTTCCTTATTTGAAGAAGGATGAGTATGAGGTCTGGGCTATGAAGATGGAATACTGGATCACAAACAATGATATGAATATCTGGAAGGTGATTCAAAATGGCAATAGCTTGAAAAGGACTGGAAGAGATTGTGATGGAAGGGTCATTATACTTCCCCCAACGACTGCTGATGAACACATTGCTGTTCAGAGGGAATCAAAGGCAAGAACTACCTTGCTTCAGTCTATTCCTGATGATCATGTGGCTGATTTCCATTATATGGATGATGCAAGGGATATATGGAATGCAGTCAAAGCTAGGTTTGGTGGAAATGCCGAATCTAAGAAGATGAGAAAGTCTATGCTGAAGCAAGAATTTTCAGAGTTCAGAATTAGTGAAGCAGAGGGATTGCACAAAGGGTATGACAGAATGCAGAAGATTCTAAGTCAGCTTAACCAACTCAAGGCCAAGCCAGAGGATGAAGATATTAATCTCAAGTTTCTAAGAGCTTTGCCTTCATCATGGTCTCAGGTAGCTTTAACCTTGAAAACCAAAGGTGGACTTGAACTTCTTTCTTTTGATGATTTGTACTACAAGTTGAAGACTCTTGAGATAGATATCAAAGGATATTCTACTCATTCCTCAAGTCAATCTCCAAGCCATTCTGCATTTGTTAGTACTACCAATACTAGCAAAAAGATGTCATATGCAGAAACCCCAAGCTTCTCCTCATCTACTACTTACTCTGCTCTATCAAGTTCTAAAGCTAGATCTCATAGTTCTGGTAATGTGCTTCAAGATGTTCTTCACTCTCTTGTAGCTGAAAGTGAACCAGAACAACAAGTAGCTTATGAAGATTTTGAGCAGATAGACAAATTGGACTTAGAAGAGATGGATATCAAATGGCAAATGGCTATGTTGTCAGTCAGGGTGAATAAGTTCGAGAAAAAGGCTGGAAGGAAGATTGAGTTTGATAAGAAAGAAGCTGCTAGGTTCAACAAGAAAGCAGTTAGATGCTATAAGTGCTTGCAAAAAGGGCACTTTGCAAGAGAATGCAGAGCAAAAGGGGGAAATGAAAAGAGATATTCATCATTCAAGATTCAGGAACTTGGGAAAAAGGAGGCTGATACTAAAGCCTTAATAACAGTTGACACATTGGAGAATTGGAAAGAACATGAATCTGGGGATGATGAGGGTTTTGCTCCCAAAGAGTATGGAATGGTTGCTGGTTGTGGTGCTGCTTGTGAAGAAGGTGCTGCTGAAGTATATAGCTTGATCACTGGGAATGGTACTGATGCTGCTGCTGGAGAATTTGCTCTCATGGGCATGACCTCTGAGGTACAAAACTGTCCTTTTGGTTGTGAACATAAATTTAATAATCTTCAAAAACAGTATAATGATCTAAATGAACAATATAATGAGTACTATATACAGGTTCAGGCTTATAAAAACTCTCTTAAAACATTAGAAAAACAAAAGAGAGTCTATCAGCAAAATCAGTTAGGATATGAAGAAAAGATTAGAGTATTGTCTATTGAATTAGAAAATACAACTAATCTACTGAAACATTCTGAAAGAATAAATGTTGAAGCAGAGATAGCAAAGAAAGATTTACAGACTAAACTGGATAATCATTTAGCAAAGACTGAAAAGTGGACATCTTCTTCTAAAAACCTGTTCAGATTAATTGATAGTTCCATGTCTGTAAGAACAAAAGTGGGTTTGGGATTTAATACAAAATTAGGGTTGGGATTTATAACTATATAGGGAAAAATGAGTTAAATGGATGACTCAGCATTTTAGTGTATTTTACCACTAACCTCTGAAGAATGAAAGGTAGACCTAATTTCAATAGGTTTGCCAAAACTGATAGTATGAAAGTTGTGCCCTCCACTCTCTCTGAGACTACACTCTCTAACAGATCAACACTGACCTAATGAATCCACAAATGTCCTTATGTACAAAGTTCTCAACCTCTGGATACTCTAATTCTGTATCTAATGACTTTGTCTCTTGTGATAACCGTGACAAGTCTTCAGAGTCAACTCAAATGACTTTGCCTCCAGTGATTCAAGTGTCAATCAATCAGAGCCCAAGTCAAATGATTCTACCTCCTGTGCATCTACTTCCAGTATATCCACAACTGAGAGTGAGGCTGAGATTGAGTCCTATGCTGAAACACCTATCCAAGAACCCATTATTGTTCAGGATTTACCTAGTTTCTCTTGTAAAGTTCTGATAAGAATGAAAACACTCTAGACTTCTTGGAATAAGAATGGTAATTTAAATAAAAAGGCAATCATTTAGAAAAATAATTCTTCTATTTCAAATCTTGTTTTGTATGTGGTAGTATCTTCATCTCATTAATGTATCATTATATGAGACATAATATGCTAAGATTCCAGATGGTGTGGGATACCTTAAAGAAACCAATTTGGAATAATGCTACTAGGTCACTCAGTCAAATCACTTTGTCCACAAGCAGTAACCTCTTAGTCTGCAAGTCTCTATTTCTGCTGCTAGACCAAACCAGGTTTCTACTGGTAGGCCAAAACCAGTTCCTACTGGTAGGCCAAAACCAGTTTCTACTGGTAGGCCAAAACCAGTTCCTACTGATAAGCCAAAGGTGCCTGAACCAGTCCTCTGTAGGCAAAATAGGCCTTTTTCCAGATCCTTCCTGGTAAAGATAATATCCCCCTTCATCAGTAACTTCTGGATGTAATAAAAGTACTGCTAACCTATGCCCCATTTTAAATAGACCTACCAAGTACTTATTTCAGGACTATACACCATATGTACCTCAAGTGTATTATAATCATATGCAATATGGTGGGTTGAGATGGATAACTGTTGTTAAGCCCTCAGCAGGTTGTTATTGGAAAACACATAGAAAAGGTTATACTGGGTACCGCAAGAACAAACAGTGGATCTCATGCAGTTCATGGACAACCATTTCAGATCCAAAAGGCTGACCCAACCATAATGCTTGGGTCCCCTTAGATACTAACTTTTCTATGTTGTAATATTGTAGGAAAATCCTTATTCAGATGCTGAAGAGAAGGATCTTTGATAGTGGTTGTTCAAGAAGTAGGACCAGGTACGATGGAAAGACTAGATTCTTTCAAGAATTTCAAGAGGTAAATGACTTTTGGAGGTGGTTGAAGGTAGGATATAACTGGAAAAGGACAATCAGAACTCCCACACAGGACTTTGAAAATGTCTACTATTGAAAGAACAGCAACATTACAACTGTTCTCCACCGCAGATTTGTGACAAGAAGAATAGAGTTCCTATTCACAGAACACTGATTGCGTGTTGCTATCCAAGGACTTTATGCATTTCAGATGAAAGTATGGTGCTTACTTAGGTTCCAAGTAACAATAATTCTTTACCACCATTAACTTGAATAATCTCAATCCCAGGGAAATGTGGCTTTTTGATGGCAAAAGGCCTCAGTTGATGAATCTGTGCAATGGCATAGGAGGATGGGTCGTGTGAACTATATAAAAATGAACAGGTTGGTAAAGGGTAACTTAGTTAGAGGACTACCTCCTAAACTTTTCAAGAATGATCATACCTGTGTTGCATGCTGCAAAGGCAAGCAACACAAAGCCTCTTATAAGGCTATTACTACTGTGAGCTCCATTTCTGAGCCTTTGCAATTGCTTCATATGGACCTCTTTGGTCCCAACCATCAATTCAAGCATTGACCACAAATATACTGTCTTGTGATCACTGATAACTATAGCATGTTGGTGGGTTTTCTTTTTAGAACATAAGATGAGACAGTTTACTATTCTATCCTTAAGGACTTATTAATCTTGTTGAAAACAATTACACAAAGGTAAAAGCTATAAGATGTGATAATGGTACAAAGTTCAAAAATGCTCATATTATTGAACTCCGTGGGTCTAAAAGGATAAAGAGGGATTATAGTAATGCCATAACCCCACAACAAAATAGGGTTGCTGAGAGGAAAAATAGAACCCGCATAGAGGCATCTAGAACTATGTTGGCTGACTCTAAGTTACCTACTATGTTTTGGACTGAAGCAGTAAGAACTGCTTGTTATGTCTTGAATAGAGTGTTGGTAACTAGTCCTCATAATAAGACACTATATGCCTTATTGACTGGGAACATTCCTTCAGTCAGTCATTTTCAACCCTTTGGGTGTCATGTGACCATACTAAACATAAGTGATCATTTGGGCAAGTTTGATGGGAAGGCTGATGAAGGCTACATTGTTGGACACTCTGTAAGTAATAAAGCCTACAGGGTGTACAATGTGCCTAATAAAAGGGTAGAAGAGACTATAAATCTGAGGTATCTTAAGGAAAAACCTAATGTGCAGGGTCTTGGTCATGAATGGTATTTTGACCTTGATTATTTGACTGATACTTTAGGCTATAAACGTGATAAAGCTAACCAATATGTAGGAACACACGAAGATTCGCCTAACCCTGCAGGTACACAAGATGCTGATTCAGACTCAGAATGTGATGAACAAGTCATCATTATCCCTTCGTATCCATCACACAACATACAAGAAGCTGAGCCTAAAGACATTTCTAGTGATGAAGTTGATGATTATCCTCTTGATTCTACTGAAGAAATTTTTCAAAAGGAGCTTGCAAGGCTGAAAGGTCAGGAACATAGAGCCACCTCTGTTGCAAAAGATACTGAGGAACTTCAGAAGAGAGCAAGTACAAAATTAGTTCCTCCTGGTAGCATACCAGTTCCTACTGGTAGCATCCAAATTCCTTCTGGTGATACAACGATTTCTTCTGGTAGTGTTCCAGTTCCTACTGGTTGTCCAACTGATTCATTCTTTGATAATAAGCCTACAACACGATTTCCCAGTCCATCAGACCTTAGAAATAATGAACCCTCACTTGGTATTTTCTCTTCTTCATCTTATGATGATGAGTTTGGTGCTGATCTAAACAACTTAGCATCCACTGTGGAAGTCAGTCCTATGGTAACTAAGCGAATCAATACAATTCATCCTCAATCTCTGATTATTGGGGATCATACTTCAGCTGTGCAAACGAGAAGCAAGGTCAATAAGACTACTACTGGTGAATCTGCTTTTATCAGTTATATTCATGACCAGCAGAGAACCAATCATACAGACTTTCAACATTGTATGTTTGCTTGTTTTCTTTCTCAAGTTGAACCAAGAAGTGTCGCTCAAGCCCTTGAAGATCCAAGCTGGGTTGATGCTATGCAGGAAGAAATGCAACAGTTCAAGTTTCAAAATGTATGGGTTCTTGTTGATTTGCCTGAAGGTAAATATGCTATTGGGACTAAGTGGATACTAAAAAATAAGAGAGATGCCAGGGGGATTGTTGTAAGAAACAAGGCTAGACTTGTAGCACAAGGACATAGACAGGAGGAGGGCATTGATTATGATGAAGTCTTTGCTCCAGTTGCAAGAATAGAGGCAATCAGATTGTTTTTAGCATTTGCCTCTTACTTGGGATTTATGGTTTATCAGATGGATGTTAAGAGTGCGTTTCTTTATGGTAGAATTGATGAGGAAGTATATGTCACTCAACCTAAGGGATTTGTGGATCCTCAACATCCCAAGAAGGTCTACAAGGTAGTCAAAGCTCTATATGGACTTCATCAAGCACCAAGAGCTTGGTATGCAACCCTTTCTACCTTTTTGCTGAAACATGGTTACAGAAGGGGCACCATTGACAAGACTCTCTTTCTTAAGAAGCACAAAAGAGATATCATCCTGGTACAAGTTTATGTGGATGACATCATTTTTGGATCTACAAAGAAGGCCTGGTGTGATGAATTTGAGGCCTTGATGAAGGGAGAATTTGAAATGAGTGCTATGGGAGAACTTACTTTCTTCCTAGGATTACAAGTTCAGCAAAGACCTGATGGAATTTTTATCAATCAAGACAAGTATGTGCAAGAGATCTTGAAGAAGTTTGATTTGGAATGTGTCAGGACTGCTACTACACCCTATGAAGCTCCAAAGCCTAAGTCCAAGAATGAACCTGATAGTCCTGTGAATGTACATTTGTACAGATCCATGATAGGTTCACTAATGTACTTGACAGCTTCAAGGCCTGATATAATGTTTGCAGTCAGTGCTTGTTCAAGGAATCAAGTCACTCCTACTACTTCCAATTTGGAAGCAGTGAAGAAGATTTTCAAGTATCTTAAAGGCCAACCTAAGTTGGGGTTATGGTACCCTAGAGAGTCACCTTTTGTGCTTGAAGCTTATAGTGACAGTGATTATGCTGGGGCAAACAAGGATAGGAAATCCACAACTGGTGGATGTCAGTTTCTGGGTAGGAGGTTAATCTCATGGCAATGCAAGAAGCAAACCATCGTGGCTACATCTTCCACTGAAGCTGAGTATGTTGATGCTGCTAACTGCTGTGGTCAGGTACTCTGGATACAAAATCAGTTATTAGATTATGGGTATAACTTTATGAATACCAAAATCTTTATTGATAACCAAAGTACCATTTGCATAGTTAAAAACCCAGTTTTTCACCAACGGACTAAGCACATAGAAATTAGGCACCATTTCATAAGAGATGCTAATGAAAAGAAACTTATTCAAGTCCTTAAAATACATACTGATGATAATGTGGCTGATCTGTTAACCAAGGCATTTGATGGACCTCGGTTTAATCATCTTGTGGTTAATATTGGGATGCTTAATCCATAGATACTAAGATTGAAGGGAGGATTTGAGTCCAAGGGGAGGACTGTTGTTGTACAAGTTTCTAAATAGTTGGTTTTTCAATAATTTTTTTTCCTTTTTCCAAATTAGTTTTTCTTGTTACACTATGTTTCTACTAGTAGTTTTAACTTTTTCTTCTGGTAGTTTTAGTTAATTCTGAGAGTTACTTTTCTTTTCCATTTTATTGTATCTGTTGTGTGTATTGGCCTAATCTTTTGCAGACTAATGGTTCAAGAGGGTGGATTAGTCCTTACTCGTGTTCTACATGGACCACGTGGTTTTATTTTGATGCCAGAATGTTCATACTGGTAGTTCAAGTGTTCCTTCTGGTGTAACCAGAAGTTCCTACTGGTAGTTTTTTTCCTAGTGGTAGACCACTTCCTACTGGTAATGTTAATATTCCTTCTGGTTGACTTTTTTTTGTGTTGGTTATGTCTGTTCGTGTTGGTTGATTCAAATTGACTTTTATCTTAATTAAAAGTCACCATTGAGATATTGTTGGCATTTAATTCGTTAAGGGGGTTTCTAATTAAATGGATAATTACTATTTTCTCAAATTTTAACAATTACCTTTTCATTAAAGCCCTAAGTTCAAAACGGTCCAATACACATTGAGATCATTCTTCAAGATCAATTAAATTCCCACTATCCACCAGCATCAACTCTCATTGTGATCCACAACCAGCACAAAATCTCAACCCTATTTCCAAGTCATCAATGGCCGCACTCAGATACAGAGATGAACACAACAAAGTGGGTTATTTGCAGAAACCCAAAGGAAATGATGATTATCATCAGATTCTTGACTTCTTGGGGGCTTCTCACATAAGGTATGCTCTTACACATGACCCCATCATCTTTGACTCATTAGTCAAACAATTTTGGTCAACAGCTACTCTCAGGTCACCGAAGTTAGGTCCTCCAGCTATCCTAGCTACCATTGATAAGACTCCATACACCATCACTGAGGAATCCGTAAGAAGCCAACTTCGATTAGTTGATGATGGTGGTATTGATGATTTACCTATTGTGGAAATGTATTCTGGCATGGATAATCTTGGGTATGTAACTGAAGGCAAGTTAACCTTTTTCAAGAACAAGTTTTCACCTCATTGGAGGTTTTTGGTCCACACTCTTCTTCATTGTCTTAGTACCAAGTCTGGTAGTTAGGATCAATTTGGTAGCTCAATTGCTGTTGCTCTTATTTGTCTTTCTGATGGGAGACGATTTAACTGGTCTAGCTACATTTTTAAGGGGATGGTTAGTAACATAGGTAATGCTAAATTTTTTTTAATGTATCCTCGATTCCTTCAAGCCATTTTGGGTATAGAAACCAGCATTACCAGACAGTACCATGTGTTCAAGCTGTCTAGCAAACTTTTTACTAATATGAAGCTCAATTTTGTGGGGCAAACTATGCCACTTATGGATGTTATGCTTTCCCAAGCTCAAGGAGGTGAAGGAGCAGGGAATGATGTATTGTCCCACCACCTATTCCTAAAACTATTCCTGAGACTAGGCATGAATCTGACCATTCTCATGTGTCTACACCCACAAGACCACAAACTACTCCCCATGTTGCTCCTGTTTTTGAGCATGATCAACAGACTGAACCAAATATAGTTTCTTCCTCACGAATTCATGAGACTGAAGATGACTCTTTGGGAGGCTCTTTTCATGTATCTCCACCAAGGTTCACTCAAGCTTCTCCAACAGGTCATGCTTCCAGAGGTGCAGAGGACCATATTACCCTATCTGCTTTGTCCTCTGCAGTCTCTACTCTTGTGACGCAGGTACATTCTATGGAAACTGAGTTCCAGGCACACAAGAAGTTATTTAAGGATGTCGTACCAAAATTGGTCAAGAAAGTCAAAGCATTAGAGGTCAAACTCAAGACTAAGAAAAGGAAGGTGGTGTTGAGTGATTCAGACCAAGAAGACGAAGGAGTGCCAGATGTGGATTTAGATGCTTTAAATGCATTGGCTAATGCGGCTGTGACTGTTGATTCCATCAAATCTCCTGGTGGTCCTTCTAAGAATCCTGCTGCTTGTTCCTATGATCCTACAAGTGATGTTCCTTCTACTGATGTTCCTACTACTAGGGTTCCTTCTACTGAGTTTCCTACTGATGTTCCTTCTGGTGTTGCTCCTACTGGTCCTTCAACCGTTTCTCCTGGTAGCACAACTGTACCTACCAGTAGTTCTGTTCCTGCTGCTGAAACAATTTCTGCTAGTAGTGGTACTACAACTGCTACTCCTTCGTCACCTGTCAGAGATGCCAGAAAGGGAAAAGGTGTTGCTGTTGAAGAACCTACTCCAACTCAAGATAAGACTTTCAAGCAATTGGAAGAAGAAAGACTAGGTTGCGAGGCTGTTTAGAGATTACAAGCTCAAGAACTAGCAGATTTCGAAAAGCAAAGAGTTAAATCTCTTATGAAGGATGCTAATTTATCTAGGCAGATGTCTCAAGACTTTGAGATAACTGAAGACCAAAGAAAGAGACAGTAAGAGGTTCTTGCATCTACTGCAAACTACTCAGATGCTGCTTGGGATATAATTTTGGCTCGTCTTCAAGCAAATCCAGACTTATCTTCCACAATTTTCGGGGTTGAATTTACTGATGATGATTTTGCAGCCAGGATGGTTGCGTTGGTCAATTCTCGAAGAAAAGAACTTGCTGAACAACGGGCTCAAGAACGGAGGGATAGGCCTATGACACCATCTCAGCTCAGGCAATATATGCGCACTTATGTGAAGAATCAAGGTCCTGCTGTATACTCTACTGGTTGGACTATGGCTCAAGTTCGAAAACTCTCTCCTGAACAGCTTCAAGAAGAGTTTGATAAGATCCAAAGAGCTGTTGCATTCACAAGGGGTTTGAAAAGAGATGGCAGTCCAATGACTAGTGCCTCTTCAAAGAAACTCAAGACTGGTGATGTTGAAGTAAACGTTGAAGCTCCTTCTCACGGTGTTCCACAGGAAGTAGAAGTTGAAGCTCCTTCTCAAGATGTTTCACGAGAGAAAGTTGATGCTCCTTCTCATTCTCAGAATATTCCAGAAGCTCAAGTTGAAGTTCCTTCTCAGGAAGCTACAGTAGAGGATGTTGAAGTTCCTTCTAACATTGCTTCTAAAGCACAACAAACTGCCTCCTCACTCAAGAAGGTTGGTACCAAGAAGAAGCTATTAGGCAGAAAAGGTGTTCATACTTCTCAATCTACCATTCCAATTGAAGAAGGAGATCCTGACGCTGAACACAAATTGTGCATTAAGTATGCTTCTGATGAGGATTCTGCTTCTGATTGTGATACACCTGTTCATTTATATGCTGTTGTTGACTGGGAGTTATTGCCTACGGGGTTAGGATCGATCAATGCCATCTACAGACTAGACAACTCTCGCAAGTACTTCACAAGCCTTAGGGAAATCCTTCACTTGGTCACTAGAGCAGACTTGATGACGATTTATGGCCGTGTGATGACGTTTTATCAAGATAAGAAAGCTGAGGGAGTTGGTCTTGTTCTTTGGGGAGATCTTAAGATTTTGATGGATTCACCTGAAGTGAATGATGGTAGTGATTTTTGGAAGAACCAACACACCTGGAGTATTCAAAACTGGAAGCTATATTCTTTTTCTGGTGTTCATGTGTTGGAGACAGTTAGTGGACTGGTTATACATATGTTTGTGGACAAGAAGTATCCCCTCACTATAAACCTTATCGAAAGGATGCTCGATCATCAGCTGGAGATTTGTCACGGAACAGTGGGTAATGAACTTACCACTGCGGTTCAGTTGATTGCCTTTCTCAAGAAACAAATTTCTGATTCCAAGCGTCCTAAGGTTCATGAATGGTACTGTTAAGTTTATTATATATCATAAATCTTTTTGCTATTTAAAATATATTTTTGATATATAAAGTTTTTATGTAGAACCTCTATACTTATTAGCTTTTGCACAGTGTGCCATAAACATTTTTGAGTGTGCACCAAGTTTTGGATATGGAAACAGTTTTTGGCATGCTGCTTGGTTTTATTGCAACACATTTTGAACAAAAAGAGAAATTTTCAGGGTTTGGGTGTTGGTTAACCACCACACAACAAATGGTGTTCAACTCACCATGTCTCACAGACAAGAAAGAGTTGATTCACCATGAGGGTACGGCTCTGGTGTGATTCTCAAATCCGTTGATAGCTTTAATAGTTTGCTCAAAACTATAGGGTATTTAACTCACCCATGCTTCTTTTGCTGAGAGTTGAAATGGTCATCAATCCACCATGGATAATGCCCTTATTGGGAACCAAAGGATTGGCTAGTCCAAACGCAAACGGCTTTTGGTAAAGACTTAACAAATCCGTTGATAGCTGACAATTTGCTAAAAATTGTAGGGTAATCAACTCACCTTGTTATCACAACAAAGAGTTGGCTAGTCCTGAGCAAACGGCTACAGGTAAAGACATATAAAATCCGTTTATGGCTGTGATGATTTGCCAAAAATCATTAGGGTATTCCAATTCACCATTGATTCATGTTCTAAGAGTTGGACTGGTTACTAATTCACCAGGGTGATGTCATGATTCCACCAAAGAATTAGCTAGCCCAAGAGTGAGTAGCTACTTGGTAAAGGCTTATCAAATCTACTCATGTAGCTGAGGTGGTTCCAAAGTCTGTTGCTGGTTCAAGTTTTCCTGCTGCTTCTTCAACGTTGCTGCCTTTTGATGTTCAAGTTCAATAATACTTTTGATGTTCGGTTCCAATGCTATGAAGACCAATCTGCTTGACACAAGATCTGCTCAATGTTCAATGCTAATCAAGTCTCTTGAAGGTGTTTGTTTGAAGAAATACAGATATGTGCAGAAGTTTTATGTGTTCAAGTCAAGACTCAAGCAGATTGGATGTTGCTGTAAAGTTCATATTTCAATCCTCAAGGTTCAAGTTTGAAGATCTATCTAGAAACTGGAAATGAACTTAGTTAAATTCCAGTTTAGGGGAGGATTGTTAGGAATATTTGTAATACTTAGTTTCTACTAGTAGGTGTGTAGTTCCTACTGGTAGAGTAGTAACCTATAATGTTATTAAACTATTCTTGTAACCCTAATCCCTCTAGTATATAAAGAGGGGTAGGGATCTTGGTTGGACAGGGGATTGAGATACAATGTAAACCAAAGGTGTGTGTGTGTGTTCTCTAGGCGTCAAGCCTTATAAGGCGCCTAGGTTAGTTAGCTAGCTTATTAGTAGCTTATTAATAGCTTATTAATAGTATAGTAAGCCTTGTATCCTGATCAAATACAAATGAAAGGCTTCATCTTTATTAGTAAAACCTTGGTCTTAATTATGATTGTTTTAATTGTTATTCCGCGTTAATCATGATTATGATATCCTAGATGAGTCAGATCCTTTGACTCAACACATTGGATAGCCTACAATCTTGTAGCATTCCTCTTGAAAGTGCCCTTCTTTCCCACAATTTCTACAGTAAAATCCTTTCTTGAAGTTGCTTCTTCTTTCAATAACATTGTTTGAACTATTTTGTTGCCTTGGTGTGTTGTACCTTTATGCAGAGGTGTTAGAGGGCCTTTGATTGTTGGTGTAAGAGTTTAGAATGGTTAAACTTATGGGTTTAACAACTAATCCTTCCCTTTGTTTTTTTTCCTGCCTAACCATGGTATAAGCCTTTGCCACAGATAGTAATGGTTGCATAAGTAGAATTTGTCCTCTGACATTTGAATACCCCTCATCCAATCACATTAGAAACTGAATTAATCTTTTCCTTTGATCCCTTTCACCATTAACCCTACCATTTTCACAACTGCAAGTACAAATACATATGTATGGTGCCTCTAGAGCATCAAACTCATCCCAAAAACTTTCAGCTTATGATAGTAGACTTTTATTGTGCAGTTTTCTTGTTTCAATTTAACCATATAAAGTGTTAATTAGAAAATTATGTGACCGTTAATTTGTGCACAGTGTTCTTGCAATTCAATCCATAACTTTGAAACAGAGTTAATGAAGTTTAAGTTATTACTGATTTGTTCACTTACAAAGTTTAAGATCCAAGAGATCAACATATCATTGTTTCTTTCCCAAAGAGGCCTGAGATCAGAATCCATGGTTGGTTCTATGAATTCACTAGTTACAATCTTCATCTTTTCTTTGCTTTAAGTGCAATCATAATGGATCTCTTCCATGAACTATAATTATTTGAACCTGTTAGTTTCTGTGAGATAAGAAGTAATCCTGGATGATCAGTTTGGTGAAGAAATAGTGAATGGTTTGAAGTTATCTCCTTAGTACTTGTGTTATTTGTGGTGTTTGAGTTATTTTGTCAGAGTGGTTTTTTATTTTTTCCCAACCATTTTATGATTTTAAAAATTTTTATAGAAAATGTATTTTGATCAATTTGATTATGAATTTTTTGACCTCAATAATGTGTGTTTTCTCTTTCTTTCCTGGTGTGATTGTGAGAAGAATGGTGGTTGATAAGGTAAATGTTGATGAAGGAATGATGGTGAGTGGTGGATGGTTACGAAGGTGAAAGTTTGTTGCGATGGTAAAATTCTGTTAGAGTTTGTTAGGTTTGTTAGAGATGGCAGAATTGGGTGGAGGTTATGGTTGAGTCCTATCAGAGCTCTAATATTATGTTGAGCACGAGAGAGAACACATAATTGGCAAGAAAAGTTGTTGAACTCTCTTTAAGTGAAAATGAAATACAACACTCTTATTTATAAACTTTAGAAGTCAAACTAGAATAGTCAAACTAAGCTAAATAATTACAATTACAGGACTGTGATGCTAAACTAAAATGGAAGATACAAACTACTAAACATTACATCAATAAGCTACATGGAATTACAAAAAACTTGAGCTTTATGAATAAGCTTGAACTTGGACTGTTTGATTATATTGACTTGTTGAGATACATTGTTAACTTGATGAGCTTGTGCAGATGAGCTTGTGGCTCTCCTTTACCAATATTTGAGCCACAAAGAGTCGACAATTCATACGCCTTCTTTTCCATACCTTTAACCCTACCCTGGATAGTTAGCTCACGTTTCTTATCTGAGGCAATCAGTTCCATTCTTCTCCTTACACCAACCATCTTCTTAGATTCATACAAGAAATCAACTGTTAAACAGATACTAAAACCCTAGTTACCAACTAATCTGAAACGAACTAAAATCGTAGAACCAAACAAGCGTACGGTAACCACAACAACACACTGATTAGTCAATCATACAAATTTCAAAACAACTTTGGTAGGTGAATATAGGATCGATAAAGGAGAAGAAAGAAAGAGAATCAATGTGATGGATGTGATTATTGATGACGGTCATATCTTTCACGCGTCATTAACTTTGAATTATCCTACATTATTGCAATTGTTTCCCGCACTTTTTATTTTCTATACATTTCTCCCAACGTTTTCTAGTAATGTTAATCTATGTATATTAGATAAAAATTTATAATATTTTACATAAATGGTTCCTAAACTGACATGTGTCATTACTCATTTAAAATATCATTTTTATTTTCAAATTAAAATATATTTTTTAACTATTTAATTTTTTTATTATCTAATTTCATCATTTTTTAAAATAAAATTCTCTTTAATTCCATATCCATTTTGATATATTTTTAAAAACTTTAATTTTTTCACTTTTTATTGGGTTTATTTTATTTTAAATCAACTTTTTTACAACTTAATTTGAATCAATACAAACTTGAATCGTCAAAATTATATATTTATGGAGAGATTGTTTGACGCCTAAGAGAGTGTGAGTGTCTTTGTACACGCGGGAGTGATGATGTCAATATGACGTTGCGGGAAAGCTACGGGAAACCCAAACAAATACATACACCGAAACACATATACATACATTAAGAGTATTGTGATAAGATTTCACTAAGCGGGTATGAAATTGTGAAAAGAATTAGGTTGACAATGTTTTTCTCGTGCGGTAGTAACACATAATGTTTTTCACAATATTTTTATAATATAAGTATATTTATCGCCGTCGCTGTGTGCGGGCATCCGACTAATAATATATAAAACATTTATAATGTGAGTCTTACTAAAAATTAAGTTAATAGGTGAGATCTTGACCTTTTATCGCATTTTTTATAAATGGTTCTTAGTGTGACATGTGTCATCTGTCATTTGAAAAATCACATTTATTTTCAAATTGAAATATAATCTTAACTATTCATTTATATTATTATTTAATTTCATTATATTTTCTAAAAGTTTTAGCTCTTTAATTCAATATCTATTTTAATGTATTTTTTTAATTTGGTTTTTTCACTTTTTAGTGGTTTATTTTATTTTAATGTAACTTTTTTTACAACTTTAACCTTAATGTGAAAATCACCATTTTCAAATTGATATCTTCTTAATTATTTATTATGATTATTATCTAATTAATCATATATAATTTTAAAAGATTGCTCTTTAATTTAATATCCATTTTAATATACTTTTTTGAACTTTAATTTTTTCACCTTTTTAGTGGTTTATTTTATTTTAATTTAAACTTTTTACAACTTTAACCTTAATTCGAATCAATACAAACTTGAAGCGTCAAAATTATATACTTATGGAGAGATTGTTTGACGGGTAAGAGAGTGTGAGGGTCTTTTGACATGCGGGAGTGATGATGTCAATATGACGTTGCGGGTACAGGAAACCCAAACAAATACATACACCAAACACATATAATTTCGGAGTGTTGCGAAAAGACTTCACCAAACACATATACACTCATTCTGCTTTGCGAATTCGTAAACGTGTCATTATACACGTCAGCTTTTTGACCGGCAACTTGTAGCTTTTTTCTTTATAACCGGTTGACACCCTTTTATGTGCAACGTTAGTCCTTTAACCAACGAATGTTTGCAATGTTAGTCCTTTAGCTAACAAATGTTAACAAAAAATTATTTTTTGATTATTTTTAAAATTTACACACGTTTTATACATGGTTTTATACACGATTTTATACGCGGTTTTATACACACATTTTTATACACGTTTTTATACATGATTTTATACACGTTCTAATACACGTTTTATACACACATTTTTATACAAGGTATTATACACGGTTTTATAAAAACATGCATAAAAACATGTATAAAAACTTATACATGGTTTTATACACGGTTTTATAAAAAGGTGCATAAAAACGTATATAAAAACTTATAAAAACGTTTTTATAAACGTATATAAAAACGTGTAAACGTGCATAAGAACGTGTATAAAAACGTGCATAAAAATATGTATAAAAAGGTGCCTAAAAGGTATATAAAAACTTATGAAAAAACGTATATAAAAACATGTTAAAAGAAGTGTATTAAAGCGTGTATAAAAACGTACATAAAAACTAGTATAAAAATGTGTGTATAAAAACGTGTATAAAACATACATAAAAACGTGTATCAAATTTTTCAACTTTCATTTACATTTCTTTTCTTTTCTTTTACTTTCTTTTCTTGTGGTTTAAAACTCGAGAACGCAGCGTTAGTGTTAAAACTTAACAGCTTCTTCGAAACAATATTGTTACAAAATGCTTAAAATCTTGTTTTGCATACCTGAACTCCTATTTTGCTAACACAAATTATGTATATTGTTTTTATATTAGTAAAACAAAATAACTTTAAAGCAAGTTTAAAATATTTAGTACAATACATTAGAGTAGGGGTGAGCAAAACGAACCGCGGACCGGATCGAGAAACCGGCCAGTCAAAGTAACAAATTGTCCTATGCATTTTACTATAACTAAAACTCTCAAACTGGGCCTAATTGTAATTGAATCAACTTTATTCCTTTATTTTCCTTCAACTCAAGAACACAAATATTTTTATTAACTTTTTAAAATTTTCTTTCTTTTATTTTCTTTTACTTTCTTTTCTTGTGGTTTAAAACTCGAGAACGCAGCGTTAGTATTTTTTTTTTGAACGGCGACTTTATTAGAACCACTAGCAAGGAGCTAGTAAATTACAAAGGAATCAAAAAAGGGTGTTGAAGCCAACTAACCCAATTCAAAGTTCTATTACATCTAGCTACACACCAATAAAAAGAGCGCAAAACAATATTGTCGAAAATAGTATCCTTTCGGGGAATAGGAGACGCAAAAAGGAACTGGTTCCTGAAGTTCCAAAGGCTCCACCAAGAAACGTAAAACACGCCTTCCAACACCTCTTTCGTCTTAGAACCTAAACGGATAGATTTGAACCAAGAGAGCCAATCTTCGTACGACTCATAAGGATGAACATCCAAAATCCACCATCTACAAATTAACTTCTGAATATCTTTCGCCACAGAGCAACCGAAGAATAAATGGGATGAATCCTCGAGCACGTGATCACAAAGAGGACAAGCCAAAGACGGAAGCGAGACATTCCTACGAGACAAATTCGATCTAGTAGGTAAACGATCGAGATAAAGTTTCCAAGCAAAAACGTTTACCTTAATCGGAATACTTTTAATCCATCGAGTAGGAACTTCCATTTTAAGGAGAAAAGCCTCACTAACCTTTATATTTAAATCTAACGGCCCCCCATAAATTTTTTGTAAGAAAATGTATTATCATTTTCCAAATTACAATTGGTTTGATAGATAGATATGTATATTTTAAAAACTAACATTTGTCATTGTGTTTACACACTCATTTGCTACGGTGTTTTCGAAATAATAATTTTTTAATCTTTATAAACAGTAACAATATTAATAAATAATCGTGAGTCTCTAAGGTTTTATAGACAAGTGGTTCCACCGCCCCATTATCTCTCTCATTTTTCTATATCATTTCCACCGCTTCAAAAACGCACACATGGTGGTTTCCCACAAAAAAATTACCTGCTGCACACACACACAGCCCACTGTCTAGATCAATTTTGTATGTTTGAAAGAGATTTGAGTGATATCAGAGGTGAAGGTTTGCAGCTTTTTGTGGTCGGATTTGTTGGTAAGGGCAATTTTTAATTAGATTATGGTTTAGGTCACGTTAGTTTTTAGATTCCTTCCACTCATTATCCATCTCTCACTCATATCTTTCACACAGGTAATCTTAAATTTGACACGTGTTTTCGTTTAACACACACATCATCCACCTCCCTCAATTGTCGGGGAACAATTGGGTTTTCCGACGAGGCTTGCATTGTCTCAGCGTCTACTCAAAAACTATAAGGTAAGTATTACCCCTAATTTTACATTAAAAGGGTATTGAAATGTCAAAGTTTTATCAACATATTAGTTAAATAAGCCACATTAAAAGGGTATTGAAAGGTAAAGGGTATTGAAATGTTAATGTTTTAGGTAATTTGGTGTTGTTTTTGTAAAAATTGATGAAATGTGTAAGTGAAAATTGTAGTGACATTTTTGGCTTCTTTTGTTTGTAGTTGCTGGAAGTGTTTCTAGAGGATGGAAAATGAAGAGGATCCGGTTAGCAAGCAACAGATTAGTGATGCACAGGCTTTTGGTTGTCTGGAAAACAGGTCTAAAGGTACTCTCCATCTCATTGATTGATTTTTTTTCTTTCGAATATTGGAGTTGTGTTAAATTGAAATCTCAGTATTGTAATTGGGGATTAATTCAGTTGGAATTTAATGGTGGTTTAATTTATGTACTAGGAGCTAGAATGCACATTTGCCTACAAGTTAGTTTAACAAAGATGAGAGACGTAAATAATGATGTTACTTATTTTGATAATCTTTCGATATTTACGTACTAACAGGTCAGTAGATCCAAATGATTGGGACCTACAACAGCTAATAAACTGAATAGACTCTTCATTTGGTTTCACAACAACGTACAATCGATAAAAACTAAAATAACATATGGACCAAATTGAATATTGGATTGATCGTGTTTGTTGTTGTTATGTTTTGAAACTGAGATAATTGATGTTAGCTTTGCCAAGAATTATTAGGACGCAGAATGTGGGCGCGTGTTGTTATGTTTCACAATATATGCTAGCTCTGAACAATAATCATATTTACACAACTCATTCACACATCGATTTCATAAGTAACTTAAGTTAGTATACACTATGTTGCATATTGTTTAAAGTTCATATAAATGTGTTCTCACTAAGCATAGAATAAAAAAATACGTACTTTAGGAATGAAGCATGAGTTCCATATTTTATCATAAACTTTTGTTTATATGAATGTGTCCGAAAAAACGTTTAGCGTTAGCAAATTTGTTGTAATGAATGTTGGTTTAGTATAGGTAAAAATGTGTTTTAAGCTTTTAATAACAAATGGTTTGATGAGTAGGTGGCACACAATGTGTTTTCATGGAAGATGAAAATGGAAACGGGCTTGGCTGAGTGTAAAGTATGCAAGGGTACATGTAACGAATCAAGCTATGCAATTATAGGTCTTGATATTATTAGTTTTAATACATCACAGCTTATTTAGTACAGGATGCAGCATGTATATCATTTTATGATTATATATCAGGCATGATGTTGAGATATTTTGTTTTGTAGGATTGCCGAGTGTAAGCGTCACATTTAAAGAAACCACCTGGGAAGATGTAAGACGGGCGGAACAAAGGATAATCACTTGCTTAACGATGGTGCATATCTCATGGTAAGAAATTTGTTTTTGTGGGATGTATTAATAAATATATACACCTGTCTCTAAATTATTGTTGCTTGCGGTTGCTACAGAGTTTGTGATTAAGTTGTCGAAGTCGAGGGAACGTGCACTTGGGATGATGCGGAAGTTACCACAGTTTACTTAACTGATTTATTCAAGGCATAGATGTCTCTTTGTTCACATAAGGCTCGAAGAAAGAGCAGTAGGACCCGTAACCGTAACCAGGTAGCTTTCGAATTGCTTTTTTATAATAACTATTTTTTGGGGCTGTTTGGATTGCTTATTAAAATGCTTATATGGAGATTGCTTATTAGAATAGCTACTATGACATAATAGGTACTTTTTTCTTCATTTCCCATCTCGTATAATATTAAGCTATATCCAAACACCCCTTAGTAGATTTTAGTGTAACACAAATGGTGAATGGGTGAATTAAGTAGTGGTCAAAACGGTGTTTCCAACCGAAACCTAGTCATATTTTAGCACGAAGAAAGCGCGTTGGCACACAAACACAATTATGTAAATTAATATTGCCTTATGTTCTGTCAATATAAAACATTTTTATTACAGAGCTTTACCTAACAAATTGCGACAAACAACTACATTTTATATCAAAAATAGTAAATCCACACCCAAATGGTTACCTCATAATTAAGATTTCCGTCTCACAGTTAATTGGGGCCAAGAGGCGACTGCGCAGAGCTATTGTTATTGGAAGGAGTTGTTGATTGGTTTGGCTTACTGGATCTGTGTTTTTCAAGAGGCAGTTGCTGCGAGGAGGTGTTGTGATTATGTTGCAGATTGCGGAAGCGGAGATTTTGGAGGAGGGGACTAGCCATTTAGAAATTTAGCCTGTGATTAAGTTGTCGGAGTCGAGGGAACATGCAGCCTGGTAATATTAAGAGAAGTTGCCAACACAGATTCTCTTTTTCTTAGCGCAGGTTTCGTCAACGAAGCGCAAGTCTCACATAAGGGTCAAGAAAGAGCAGTAGGACCCGATAACCAGGTAGCTATCCAATTTGAGGTTTTTATATAAACTATTCACAGGGCTGTTTAATTGCTTATTTAAATGCTTATATGATGACACACACACACATTAGACACAATCGCTAACTAAGCCATAATAGTACTTTATTTCTTCATTTCCATCTTATAACTTAATCAAACACTAAAAACTTTGCAGTGTATAATTGCAAAAGTTACACGTTCAGTAAGCAATTGAGTACTAATCTGTAATATGACATAAGAGATTCGTGTCACGAGCAATTAGTCACTTGATTCAAAAGTGGTAATACAGATTATTTGAACTCTAAAATAGCACAAACTGCCACTTGTTCTGTATCCATTATCTATCTCTCAGAGTACAGAGGACAGCGCAATCTTCTGTCTAGACTGAACGGACTAATTCTATCAGCAGGTGCCTGCTCCAACCACCAGGCGATTCTTTGAGCCACTAGATTCGAGTGGCTGATACTTCCGGTTCCACAAATAGGGGGTGGAGTGCGCGGGGTGAAAAAGAGTCAAAACATGATCCACACAACAGTGTAGTGCACAGTTGTTGCCGTGAAAACCTAATGCAGCAAATAACATGATACCAATTCACCCACGCAAGGTTGTGTTGATGATCTCTTACAATTTACAGATTTGAATCCTGGGATAAGGTAATTACCTGTACCTCTTCTTTTTCTAATACATACAAATAGCACTTCGTATAGCACTATATTTGAACGAAAGTGCTCCACAGTGATTATTTTATAAATTTAAAAAAAAGTAAAAAAATCCGCCTCTAAACGTGACCTTTTTGTGTGCATAAAGACCAACTCGAATTGGAGAGCTGTAGTGGTTTAACCGACTACTGGTGTAATTGGTTGATTAAAGCTACAAGCACTGAAGATACGCTCAACTTCCACTTTCACAACCCTCACCATCAACGCGTCTACATACAATACAAGCTTGTATATGGAAAGGCATGTCATATGCCGATTGAATTAGAGCACAAAGCTTACTGGGCCCTTAAACATGCAAACTTCGATCTCAAAACCGTGGGTGATCAACGTAAAGTTCAACTTAATGAATTAAGTGAACTACGTGATCAAGTGTAACACCCCACCCGAGAACGGGTCGAATGTCACACTTATGGCATCAAAACAAACGCAAGCAAAAGACTTTATTCATAAAAGATGATTCAACAAAACAAAGGAATTAATAGGTCTAGAACATAATGACCTTCAAATGAAAATAAATCCAATACAGAGTTTAAGTGGAAGACAAAAATCCAAAATCTAAAGTTTGAGCAATTCAAATGAAATGGGGAATAACTATCATCCATTCGGTCCACTAAAAGCTCCTAAGCACTCTTCACTCATAACCCAGCTTCCCTCTTATTACCTGCCGCGGAGAAAAGAATTGCGGCTGAGCTAAAAAGCTTAGTGAACAGATATGAACTGATATACAAATAAACGGATAGATCAGATATGCAAGATAAACGAAATGGAACCACCATAAGCTAGTAGCAGAGATTTCATATATCATAAGAAATGAACGAAACAGATAGTCAAACAAAAACATACAGAAATGCCCACCGAGCTCCAACAAATGTCTAAAGCATGACACATGCTTAGACCCTACAATCAAAAACATATCATATCGTATCAAATTGTACATGGGAGCTGCAGCTCCAGATGTACCCTACAAATATGCAATGGGGTGTTGGCACCACACTAAGCCATGCACCAAAATCATATCCAAAAACCTACACATATTAGCCTAGGATGCATCCATACGCCCCCCCTACAAATCAAATCAAATCATATATGGCCAAGTGCATAAAGAGCACACACAAAAATGGGGACGCCGTGGACTGATCACACCGCCACAGATAGTGTCACGCCATTAGTGCCACAATGACGCGGCCATGGTACCTCCATGGCTAGTTAATAGCTCGGGCATCAGAAACAAATGAAGGGCTCATATAACGTACCAAAGCATACATAATATATCCAAGGAAAGTCATGATCAAACATACGAATAAACTCATATCATGGCAGTGTCAATGAAGCATTTATCAAACGAATTCAAAGGGCTCAACGAAGTTATCAAATAGGATAGCAACGAATATCAAATCATAGGATGGGGAACATAAATAGGGATTTCAACAAGGCAAATAGATACGGAGCAAAAGTCATGAGAATCCTTAAAAGAAATGATAGAATATCTGTACCTTAAAAGAAATATCCACGCGTAACCGAAAACACAACCTACTCCCGCTTCAAATTATCTACATAAATTAAGAAATTAATTATTATTTAATTATACATAATTGATCACTGTGTTTGGTAAATGATTATATGTTTTAATTTGATCATAAGTACTTATACCATTAATATACTTACCGACTCATAAATTCATTTTTAATACTTATAAGTAGTTACGATTTTCACTACCCACACATCACCAATTCATTTCTTATCTCATACCCATCATGACGCACACAAGATTACATACCTATTTTACTTTTATTGTCACTTTACCCATTTTAGTTTCATCATAAAACTTCTTTGATGAAAACCAAGTTCTTCACATGATATGATTAAAAATACTCATGCATTTAGTTAGACCTAAAAAGACCACTAACAAAAGAATATATCAGTGTCTAATAATATATATATATTTTTTTTTACATAGTATCAAACTGTTACGCTTGTCGTCTCATTTCCCTACTTGAACCAATAGCATAACTAACTTAACTAAGAACACACCAATCTATATTATTTCATACGTATGATATAATACCTTTCAAAACATACCCCTTTTTTTTAACTATAAACAATATTGGTTTAATAACAGTAATTTAAATCCATGTTTAAAATCTTGCCGTTAGTAATTACCCCTGTGCATGTAATTAGTCATTTTTAATTTCATATCTAGTATATCCACGCCTTGCTGTTTCACCCTAAAGTAAAGTGTTACTATGATTCTTATATATCATGCATTATATCAGTATATACCAAGAGCACCTAATTAACATGGTACGAATGTGTAATGGTTGA
Organism: Tanacetum coccineum; assembly: GCA_026074375.1. Classification (NCBI taxonomy): domain Eukaryota; kingdom Viridiplantae; phylum Streptophyta; class Magnoliopsida; order Asterales; family Asteraceae; genus Tanacetum; species Tanacetum coccineum. The sequence goes on along the minus strand of BQNB010007323.1, from coordinate 29,022 downwards.
TCTTTTTATGTAGTAAAACACATGTTTTAGATATACCTTCGAACAACGATTAGATCGAAACCGAAACCGAAACACGAACAAACACGTAGACCAGTTCGAACATGAACACTGAAATTCAACCCAAGACGATCTAAACTAAAACCCAACGACGTGCACAACAGCTAACGTATAACCCAAACCATGCCGAATCACGAACTCTAACTCTCCAGCGAATCGAAACCAAAACCGCACCCACGTACAAACAGAAACCGAGTCCAAGCACACCCCCAACCCGGAACCGAAACTCGATACAAACAAACAAACCGCAACCCGATATGAACACAACCGTTCAGCTTGAATAATGAAAGCCAGTAATGGGACACTCACGCTCACATTCGCTCACTTAATTCATGAAGACGTTTTTGGGATTTGTAGTTTGATTTAGTGTTTTCGTGTGATTGTGAATTATGTGGTGGTTTATATGCATAAGAGTGTGTGCAACAATTTGCTCTACTAACTCGGGATGTGGGAGGTTGAAAATATTGACCGAGTAAAATGCTAAATTTGAAAGTGTGTTGTAATCTTAGTATCCATATCTTTAACATATATTTGTGTTCGTATATATTTTTTAAAAGAAAATCCTTAATGTAAGTGTATATATATCCCTTCTTTTATTTTTCTTTTATATGTACTAGTGATAGTTGTGTTGCAATATGATATGTCAAATTTAGGATGTTATATTTCGTCTCGGACATCCTCTATGCATAATTCATAGTTTCCACCTCGAAGATCTATAACCGTAAACGTACCAACTCGCTGAAAAGAAATGTTATAAGTTCGGCCCGCATCACTTCTTTCGTTCTCCCAAGTTGCCTCAAACACGCTCGGGAGGATTTTTTCCAAAAAACTTATATCAAGAGTAATGGTTTTCTTTACCATCATGACCCCTCTGACGATCGAAAATAGCCTCAGGCTCCTCAACAAAAGACAAATCTTCGCGAATTTTATCTAACGGATATTGAACAACATGATACGGATGATAGTTATAACCTCTCAATAGAGTTACATGGAACACATTATGAACATGAGATAATTGCGGAGGTAACGCACAACGAAGGAAACTTCACCAACAACGATCATAAGATTTCAAACGATCCTATAAATCGCGGACTTAATTTTCCATTTCAACCCAAAATATCGAACACCTCTCCACGGAGAATACTTTTTTAAGAAACCCACGATCCACCGTTTAAATTCCAAGGCTCTTCGATGACGATCACGTACTCTTGTCGTGAGCGAGCTAAAAGTTACAATTAGAAAAGAATAATATCAGACTTATTAATAATCAAAGAAATAGGGGATAACTTTCAGGCGACGAAAATATAAAAAATACGATATAAAAAAACATTATATGAATTGTTGGAAGACCTATTAACATATTCCTTAAGCTTCTCTTTAGCAATGGCAACTTTTTCATTCGTCACCTCAACTAATTCCGGACCTTCTATAACACGCTCTCCAACTTCCGTTCCAACAAATAAGGTGCTACCTACCACTTTCGCCATACAGAAGCTCGAAACAGGAGCCCCTTTAAATATCTTCATGCCAACTATTATTATAAGCAAACTCAACCAAACACAAATACTCATCCCAATTTCCCATCCCACTCCAAAGCGCACGACTCAACAGATCTCTAGAGTTCTGAATAGTACACTCAGTTTGGTCCGGCAGTCTGAGGATGAAAAACGTACTAAAACTTAAGTCCACTTCCTTCCTCAATGCATTCTGTAAACCTCTCCAAAATAACGTAAGCGAACCGTGGATCTCTCATCAGACATATCTAACACGATCGAAGCAGGTGTGCCATGTAACCGAATAATCTCTTGCTGAAATATCTCTGCCAACTTGCTACCGGAGTACCCTTGCTGAATAGGCAAAAAGTGAGCCGACTTGGTCAAACGATCAACTACAACCCAAATTGCATCATTCTTTTTAAAGGTGCGAGGCAACCTCGTTACAAAATCCATAGAAATTTGTTCCCACTTCCAAGTTGGAATATCTAGAGGCTGAAGAAGACCACTTGCACGTTGCGATGTCGATTTTATCTTGTTGACACGTTTTAACACTTTGCTACGAAACTCAAGCCCACCATTCCTGTTTCATACCATTCCACCAAAAATTTTGCTTCAAATCTCTATACATCTTTGTAGAACCAGGATGAATAGAGAAAGGAGAACTATGTGCCTCAGTCAAAATAGCTTCTCGAAGAGAGGAATTGTCGGGAACACATAATCTATTACCGTACCATATCACACCATGCTCATCCACCCGAAATTCTTCCTGCTTACCATTCTTCATATTTTGCACCACCGACCATAATTCACCATCTTCCTTCTGGGCTTCTTTAATCCGCAGTATAAGGTTAGGTTCAATCTTAAGGCTAGCTATATAGCATTCAGAACCACGAACAACTAACTCGAATTTCATGAGCTCTAGATCTTTGATAATCTCGAGTTGAATTTTGAGACAAGCCAAAGTTAAGACTTCTTCCAACTGAAGTGCGTCCGCTACCGACATTAAGCCTTCCCAGGATGATAACTGAATATTTGCGTCCGTAATCCTTAAGAGTACCCACCAACGCCTCTGCCTCATATTAAATTCCCTTTGGCGAAAAAAGTATATTTGAGGCTTTTTGTGTTCGGAGAAGATGTCACCAAGTGTCCCATACATAAAATGCCTCCAAATCTAAGTATCAAAAAACGACTGCATAGCCAACTCCAAGACATGTGTCAGGCTTAATTTTCCTCATAAGGTTTAGTTGCCTCGAGCATATGCGTAACCTTAAACCATGTTGCTTAAAAACGCACCAAGACCTATTTCTTTATTGAACGCATCACTATAAATTTTGGTATCCACCTTATCCAGAAGGATAGAGTGAGTAAGGGAGAAGAACTAATCTCCTTTCCTGCTCCTCAAAACTCTTCTCTAATCCAGCATCCTCTCATTCCAACAAACATTTCTCCGTTCCGCATAAGTTATCGTCAAAGTAGAGCAAGAAGTAAAACCCTTCTCCACAAATCTTCTATAATACCCCGCAAGCCCCAAAAAGCTTCTAACTTCGGTTACTGTCATCGGTCTCGGCCATTTAGTGATAGCCTCAACCTTAGCAGGATCCATAGATTAAACCATCTGGCTTGACCCAATAAGAACCAAGAATGCCACACGCCCTAACCAAAAATCACACTATCGAGAATTTTGCGTATAGCGTCGTTTGACGTAAAATTTCCAATACTAATACGAAGATGATCCACCTGCTCGCTCCCCTCCGCGTTTGAATACACCAATATGTCATCAATGAAAACTATGACAAATTTGTCCAAGTACTCATGAAAGACACGATTCATCAAGTCCATAAAAACAGCCGGAGCATTAGTCAATCCAAACGGCATCACAAGAAACTCATAATGACCATAACGAGTGCGAAAGGCTTTTGGAAACGTCTTGCTCCTTTACACGTAGCTGATGATAACCCGATCTCAGATCAATCTTTGAGAAAAACTTTGCACCCTGAAGTTGATCAAACAAATCATCGATTCGCGGTAGTGGATACTTGTTTCTAACTGTAATACGATTCAGCTCCCTATAATCAATACACACACACCGCATTGCTACCATCTTTCGTTCTTCACAAATAAAAAACTGCCGCGCCCAACCGAGATACGCTCGGTTCGAAATAAACCACTTCAAGAAGTTCTTTCCTTGTCAATTGATCTTTTCTAGTTTCCTTGAATCAACTGATGCCATTCTGACGGAGCTTTAGATATGGGTTGAGCACAGGAATCCAACTCAAAAGTGAATTCAACTTCACGCTCAGGTGGTAGCCCGTAGCTCATCACAGACAAATTACCTCAGGAAAATTTCGAATCTACGGTATGACTCTCGAGGCAGGTCCATCCATAAGTGACCTTTAATTGAAGCTACAAGAAACCTTCACAACCGTGAGAAATTAGCGTTCGAGCTTTGAGAGCAGAGATGATTTTTAAGGGCTTACCAAGTCGAGAACCATGGTAAATGAATTTGGGATTGTTCAAATCGCCAAAGATGACTCGTTTCGAATAACAGCGTCGATCAGTAAGCACGATGCTCAGATCCAACCAATCCATACCAAAGGAATAATTCGAAATCACTCATTCTAAAGGAACAAATTAGCAAACGAATATTCAAATCTAAACGTAACGGACAATCTCTAAACTCATGACCAATAACCACATTATTTTTCATAGGCGTAGAAATAGATAATGCATAATCCAATAATGTAGAGGGGACTTTAATATGTTTAGAAAATGCAAGCGAAACCACAGAATGCGTCGCACCGGTATCGAATAAAACAAACACATCACGATCATACATATAAAGAGTTCCTGAAACGGTACCTGGGACATTAGCTGCCTGATTGGTAGTCAACGCAGATACTCGACCCCGTGTAGTATGTTGCCTGTTGTTCCCATTTCCCGTATTGCTCACCCCACGATTCTTACCACAGTCTTTAGCTAAATGCCCACCTTGACCACAAATAAAGCAAGCACATGTGCCTATACAGTGTCGACCTGATTAACGTTTACCACATAGGTTTACGAATTGTGGGATAATGCTTGGTTTGAGTTTCCCTGCCGACTTGACGACCCGTATGAATGACCTATTGTTGGCCCGAACCTGTTGATCTCGATCACGCCATGACCTCTGCCTATTGTTACATGTTTGTCACCATTTCCATATCTGTTATTATTGCCATATTTATCGTTAATTCCCTATAATCTGTCACTATTCCCCACGCCTTGTCACTGTCCCTTGAAAGGCGATCATAAACCTTACTGACAAGACCGCCTTGATGGTTGTTTCTGATAGTCGTATACGTTCCGTCTCTTATCCCTCTTTCGTTTGCTTCATTCTTCAACCTATCATGGAAGATTTCATGTTTCTTGAGTCAGCATTAAGAAACCGAGTGCTACATCAGTAAACTCGGTGTTCAAGATCCTGTCAAGTACAAAGTCATTTCAGCCCCCCTTTGAAGTGTTTAGCCTGTTCTTCCTGAGTGCCCGCCTTAGCCCCCAAGAAACCCGCCAATCGAGATAAAATCTCCTTCATAAAATCAGTATTAGTTTCCCTCAGTAATTGACGAATCGATTTGTACTCTCGTTCACACTTTCTTTCTCAGTAGTATGAAAATACGGCATAGAAGAAGATGTCACGGAAATACATATCCAGGACAGCATTGCTAACAATAAGATCACCTCCTTTGCTTGCTTAACGCCCTCCACCAACTGTGTAGCAGCAAACTTCCATTCCAGCGGATATGTTCGCCAATCTGGCCTTGAACTGATCATCACATCCCAAAACCTCAAAGATCTTCTCGATATGTTCAACTCCCGTTTTATGCTCAACTGCTGGAAGCTGAGCTGAAAGTTTTGTGTTTCTGTTTTTGGAACCTCTCCAACTCATAGGATATCTCAGTGGTTTGCATCCCCATCATTACCCGAACCCCCGGTGTTTACACGTCTAGTATTCCTACGATTAACGTTATTCCCATTATTCTCATTTTGGCGAATCTCGACGTTATTGAGCTATAAAGAGTCGGTAACAAGTCTGCAACTTCCTGTGCTACCGCAGTAGTAAAAGCAGATCTGCTTCGTTGTTCACACGATTGCGACGAGGAGCCATCTAAATGATTAACAAATGAACCAACAAAGACAAATTAGGGTTAAGATCAAAATTCAAATGAGAGCGGTTAGATCGGAAATGAAACCTAATGTCTAACCCCCAATCCTCACAAGTCATAACCTAAAGTTTCCTACCAGGACGAACCTGCAGCTTTGATATACCATAATTGTAACACCCCTAAAAGGAGAAACCCACAGCACCCCTAGAAGAAACAAACACACCCAAAATAAAGCACCCCTATGCCCCATGAACCACCCAATAATGGATACGGATCGCAATTGAATAACCATACCCCCACCCACCCCGAAAAAACTCCAAACAACCTCCCCGACCCACAAACCCAACAACCCCACAATAGTGTCCACCCCATAACAACCACTAACAAGCAACCAACACCACCACTCCACAATGCCAACACCCAAGTAAACATGCCCCCACAGCATACCCTATTCGTCCAACCACAGATAATCGAATAAAAAACCCCCCCCAAAACACAAATTAAAACCACACCACATGCCAACACGATAATACCCAGAACGGGTCAAATGTCACACTTATGGCATCAAAACATACGCAAGTGGAAGCCTTTATTCATGAAAATGGTTCAACAAAGTTTCTCAACAAAACTAAGGAATTAATTTAGTCAGAACATAATGACCTTCAACAAAATAATCCAATACAGAGTTTAAGCGAAAACAAAAATCCAAAATCTAAAGTTTAGCAATCTAAATGATATGGAGAAACTATCGTCAATTCAGTCCACTAAGAGCTCCTAACACATCTTCACCTCATAAACCCAGTTTCCCTCTATTGACCTGCCGTGAATAAAAGAAATCGGCCTGAGCAAAAAAGCTCAGTGAACAAATATGAGCAGATATCCAAACAACGGATAGATATCAAATATGCAAGAAAAACGAAATGGAACCAACCATAAAGCTGGTAGGCAAAGATTTCTTTATTAATCAAAAGCGAAAATGAACGAAACAGATAGTCAACCAAAAACATACAGAAATGCCCACCGAGCTCAAACAAATGTCTAAAGCATGACACAATGCTTAAGACCCTACAATCAAAAGCATATCAATATCGTATCAAATTTGTACATAGGACAGCAGCTCCAAATGTACCTACAATGTGCATGGGTTGTTGGCACCAACACTCAGCCATGCACCAAATCACATACTCAAAAACCTACACATATAGCCTAGGAATGCATCCATACGCGCCCCCACAAAAACCAAATCAATCATATATCCAAGTGCATAAAAGAGCACACACAAAAAAAAGGGGACGCCGTGGACTGATCACAACATCACACCCGCCACAGATAGTATCCCGCCATTTGCGTGCCACAATGATACGCGGCCATGGTACCAATCACATGGCTAGTTAATACTCGGCATCCGGAACAAATGAAAATGGCTCATATAACATATCGAAGCAAACATAATATATTCAAAGAAGGTCATGATCAAACATACGAATAAACTTATATCATGGCAGTGTCAAATGAAGCATATATCAAACGAATTCAAAGGGCTCAACGAAGTTATCAAATAGGATAGCAACGAATATCAAATCATAGGATGGGGAACATAAATAGGGATTTCAACAAGGCAAATAGATACGGAGCAAAAGTCATGAGAATCCTTAAAAGAAATGATAGAATATCTGTACCTTAAAAGAAATATCCACGCCCGTAACAAAACACAACCTACTCCCGCTTCAAATTATCTACATAAATTAAGAAATTAATTATTATTTAATTATACATAATTGATCACTGTGTTTGGTAAATGATTATATGTTTTAATTTGATCATAAGTACTTATACCATTAATATACTTACCGACTCATAAATTCATTTTTAATACTTATAAGTAGTTACGATTATTCACCTACCCCACCTCACCAATTCATTTCTTATCTCATACCCATCATGACGCACACAAGATTACATACCTATTTTACTTTTATTGTCACTTTACCCATTTTAGTTTCATCATAAAACTTCTTTGATGAAAACCAAGTTCTTCACATGATATGATTAAAAATACTCATGCATTTAGTTAGACCTAAAAAGACCACTAACAAAAGAATATATCAGTGTCTAATAATATATATATATATATATATATATATATATATATATATCTATATATCTATAATATATATATATATATATACTAATATATATAATATAATATTATACATAGTAACAAACTGTTAACGCTTGATCGTACTCAATTTCCCTATCTTGAACAATAACAAAACTAACTGTAACTAAGAAACACACCAATCAAATATTTATTTCTTACGTAAGTGATAAAAAACAGTTTCAAAACATACCCCTTTTTTTTAACTATAAACAATATTGGTTTAATAACAGTAATTTAAATCCATGTTTAAAATCTTGCCGTTAGTAATTACCCCTGTGCATGTAATTAGTCATTTTTAATTTCATATCTAGTATATCCACGCCTTGCGTTTCACCCTAAAGTAAAGTTTACTATAGATCCTAATATCTGCATTGATTATCAGTATATACCCAAGAGCACCTAATTAACATGGTACGAATGTGTAATGGTTGATCTTTTTATGTAGTAAAACACGTGTTTTAGATATACCTTCGAACAACGATTAGATCGAAACCGAAACCGAAACACGAACAAACACGTAGACCAGTTCGAACACGAACACTGAAATTCAACCCAAGACGATCTAAACTAAAACCCAACGACGTGCACAACAGCTAACGTATAACCCAAACTATGCCGAATCACGAACTCTAACTCTCCAGCGAATCGAAACCAAAACCGCACCCACGTACAAACAGAAACCGAGTCCAAGCACACCCCCAACCCGGAACCGAAACTCGATACAAACAAACAAACCGCAACCCGATATGAACACAACCGTTCAGCTTGAATAATGAAAGCCAGTAATGGGACACTCACGCTCACATTCGCTCACTTAATTCATGAAGACGTTTTTGGGATTTGTAGTTTGATTTAGTGTTTTCGTGTGATTGTGAATTATGTGGTGGTTTATATGCATAAGAGTGTGTGAAACAATTTGCTCTACTAACTCGGGATGTGGGAGGTTGAAAATATTGACCGAGTAAAATGCTAAATTTGAAAGTGTGTTGTAATCTTAGTATCCATATCTTTAACATATATTTGTGTTCGTATATATTTTTTAAAGAAACAACCCTTAAGTAAAGTTATATATATCCACTCTTTTATTTTTCCTTTTATAATTACTAGTAATAGTTGTGTTGCAATATGATATGTCAAATTTAGGATGTTATATTTCGTCTCGGACATCCTCTATGCATAATTCATAGTTTCCACCCTCGATCCACTTCTGGTGCACATCTCTGTATTGGATATAAGCAAAAAAAAAAAAACACAATTAGAAGCTTCTCACATGTTATTTGATAGCTTTCAAGAATATGGCATTTAAAGAGCCCATTCGAAAAGTCTCTATATCTGGCATATGCTTTTAGCAAAATAGATATGCTTTACAACTTGAAACTAAAGGTCGGAGTGTTGACCCATCAACTTATATATATGGTCGATCTTGGTTATGTTTTATCTTCCAAAGCGTAATGTTTAATTTTGATAACCTTTCACATCACAGTATTCAAAGATATACCATTTATGATTGTTAGACTTATGGTATAGTTCATCACTTCATTGCAATCATATCCAAAACAAAATTTATTGATATAAATTAGCGTTTTAAGTCAAACTGTACCCAATAAAGTACCAGTTTTGACCCAAACGAACCCATTTCCCAGCCCGTCTGACAGTATGACCTGCACAATTTGCAACCTCTACTTGGAAGCAATACCCCGTTTAGGTCATATGTATCTCACAATAGAGGCTTGTGAACGCAACTCATGTACCACAAGCAGGAAAAGTAGAGATCTCATTCTCATAGGAAGTGTATATCAGGCACCGTTTCAACTTTAATTGATCCCCTTTTTAACTTCCATTGAAATGATATAGTAACTGAAACTGAAAAAAAAAAACAAAAAAATAGTTGAAAAATGTTACCTGAAAAGTGCGTGAATATCAGCTCTTGTGAGGAAATCCCCTTTTTATACCCTCTTCTGGACTATCTTTGTTCTCTAGCGCTAGAACAAAGTCAAGGAAACTCTCAAAGTCCATCTCCCGAGCATTAGCATTTCCAGATTTGCCACGACACAAATGCTCATCAAAAGCTATTAAGATATTGTTTAATAAAATTAAAATCATATTGCCATAAAAGGATTTTAGATATATAAATGGACATTAACGAAATTGCAGGTGGAATATGCATGATATAAACTATAATACGTAATTCTACAAGAAATTGACAATAAGTAAGAATTACCACATAAAAATTGTTTGAGAATTTTCTATATATCTAAAAAACGAATTTTATTATCGAATATAGTTTTTTACAAATAACAAAAATTGATTTAATTTCGACCTAAAATTTACAGTTCATGTCAAAAATATATTTCATTCTAAGCAAATAAAAAAAACAAATAAAAACACGCAAGTCTATTTAGCAGTTCTTACCCCTCTCAATAAATATATTGGGTTAATTACTTGAAAGTGTATCATACTTGTCACTTTTTGTTATTGTGTGTACTGAATTTTTTTTTCTTATTATGTCTATTGAACTCTCAAATTTTGACCTTTGTGTGTATTTGCGACCGTTTTGCCCTTACTTTTTTTAAAATTCAAAGGGTAAAATAGTCATTTTACATGGCCAAAAAGTGACAAAATACACACAAAGGTAGAAATTTGAAAGTTCAGTACACACAATAAGAAAAAAAAAGTTCAATACATACAATCCCAAAAAGTGGCAAGTCAGTTTGTAGGGGACCCTCGACAAAGTCACATGGATGTCGCGAACCATCTTCTTAGATACCTTAAAGACACTCCGAGATAAGGGATTTTGATCCAAAAGGGCGGAGGAACCAATCTCACTGCATATAGCGACTCGAATTGGCTTGGATGTCCGATCACGCGAAGATCAAGAGCTTGGTATTACTCTTGGGAGGAGCTCCTATATCATGGAAATCTAAGAAGCAATCGGTCATGTCCCGATCCTCCGTCGAATCTGAGTATCGAGCAATGGCGAATGCGGTTAGTGAAGTATTATGGATGAGGTGGTTTCTCTCTTATCTCAAAACATCATCCACGGGTCCTACTCCATTGTTTTGTGCCATTCAAGCCGCAAGACATATTGCTAATACCCCTGTGTTTCACGAACGAACCATACATGTTGAAATGGACTGCTATTGCGTCCGTGAACGTGTGGATTCTAAAAAAATTTAAACGATGGCAATAAATATGGAAGGACAAATTGCCGACATTCTGACAAAACCACTGGGTACCAATGAGTTTCATTCCCTACTGGACAAGTTGGGCATTAAGGATCTCCATGCGCCAAACTGAAGGGGAGTATAGAAGGAAACGCGTCTTTCTCTCTATCACATATTTCTTCCTTTGACTATTTGATGTAGTGAAAAAAAGAAATAACAATTGAATTTGTTGATTCCAATGAATACCATAAACAATCTTTCAACTATCGTTGATTCAAAAGAATACCGATAATCAGGCAAACTCCAACAACCGTTGATTCAAACGAATACCGATTATTAAGAGAATCTTAGCACAAACCACCAAGAATAAAGCAAAAGCTTTTGTTATCAAAACTCAAAGATATCCAATACAAAGAAAAAACCATATATTTATAAGACAAGTAGAATCAACTTAAAAGATTGAATATTACTTTCCTATTTCTAAACACATAGTTGATTAAGAATATAGTTTCCTAATCAAAGTTTATTTTAAAAAGGAAATACTAAATTATAAAGAGAAAGTAAATATTTAGACTTTGACTAAAAGTCAATGCTCTGCAAATCTGCATCACTATTATTGGTTTTCTTAATTTCTTTCTTATGTCTAGGCTAAAAGCAGTTTAATTATTTCTACCAATTTTTTAAAATTTAAATATCACCTAAACCGTTAAAGCGATTAAGTTAAAAAAAAAATAAACATCACGACAGCATATAAATTATCTTTCAATAGATATCCACTTTGATATACTTTCGACAAAAAAAAAAAAATATTACCTTTTGTTTCACGTCTTTTTATCTTTTTTTTTCAACGATTTTTCTTTCCCAGATTTTTTCATGTTTTTTTATTTACTTTTTTCACCATTTTTTCGTTTTTCACTGTTTTATTTTTTTCCGAAAAAAAGTTTTTTTTTCGTTTTTTTTTTTTTTTTTTTTTTTCCGTTTTCACTTGTTTTCCCCCCCCCCTCGTTTTTTTTTTTCCTTGTTGAAATTTTGTCATTAAAATCATACTATGATAAAACAACTAATATCATATTTGATTTAACACTAAAATTAAATATCATATATGACACAACACTAATATCATATATGACATAACACAATCCATATATGATTAACACAACAATCATATATGATTTAACAGTAAATCTAAATATCATATATGATTCTCATGCAAGTTTCAACGAGAAAAAGTCGAAAAAAATGTGAAAAAAACGGAATTTTTTTTTTGTCGAAAGTATATCAAAGTGAGAAAACGTAAAAAAACGTGGAAAAAAGTGAAAAAACAGTGAAAAAATGTGAAAAAAACGTGAAAAAAAATGTGAAAAAAGGTGAAAAAAACTTGAAATTTTTTTTTGTCGAAAGTATATCAAAGTGGATATCTACTAGAAAATAATAAAATGCTCATTCGTGATGGTAATAAATTTTTTTTCACGCTTTGACGATTAACCGTTTGAATATATTAAGATTTGAAAAAAAAAAGTTGAAAATAAGTTTTGTTTATATCTTATCCTATTCAGAATAATGACTTAAGAATGAAGGGTGGAGATTGGTCCCCTCGTATCCACAAAAAACTTTGTATCCAAATGAACCTAAATCAATACTAAATTATAAAGAGAAAGTAAATATTTAGACTTTGACTAAAAGTCAATGCTCTGCATATCTGCATCATTCTCCCCCGCTTAAGAAAACTCGTCTTCGAGTTTTCCTCACTCGTCCCTTGTAGTCGTAGCATCCAAATTTGTATCCCCTGCATCAAATTCTCTTTCTTTACAACGACTCGACCTCGAACCTTATCGTCTAAATTAAAACCTCAATATCATTGACCATAGTGGAGCTTTCAAATACTCTTCTTGATATTTTTTGCCAATCGAAATACTAACCTCGACCAAATTACCTTTTTGCAACCAAATTAACTCATGAGGGTTTGAATCTATAGTGCTTGAAAAATCCAACACTTTTAAAGTAGTTTCATATCATTGAAGAAAAAGAATCATTAGCCAACAACTACAACGTCCTTCCATGTTGTCCTTCTTCCTACCAAATCCTCAGTTACCAACAAAATTCCTCTTCCATCCTCAATGACTTCTTCAAATATCGGTATCATAAACCGCACCGAATCTTCTTCACAATTGATCATCATTCAAACACCTGGGCTTCTTCGAAAATCGTCATCAATTCCTTGGGCTCCCTTCATTATCGTCACAAAAAACATAATCTTCCCAATTCATTAGAAGATGAACATTCCAATCACCACTCAAAGAACGGATTTTACTATCTCTTCTCTTCGCTATCTCCGACTTACATCACCCACATCCACTTGGATAATCATATCATTCATATCGATTAGAAATTAATCAATAAACTGCATCAATCGCTCCTCCATTTCTTGCCATAATACGCTCTATAGACATCATTAATATTCTCCTGGTTCTCCTTTGAGCATCTTAATCAGGAACTTCGCTCTTGATACCAATTTGAATGATAGTAAAAAAAACAAATGAATCTGTTATATCCTATGAATACTAGGAGAACAATCTTCCAACTATCGTTTGATTTAAAGAATAAACCGATAACCAGGCAAAGTCCCAACAACGTTGATGTCAACGAATACCTGATTATTAAAAGTATCTTAGCACAAAACCGGCAAGAATAAAGCAAAATGATGTAGTGAAAAAAAGAAATAACAATTGAATCTGTTGATTCCAATGAATACCAAAAATAATCTTCCAACTATCGTTGATTCAAAAGAATACCGATAATCCGGCAAACTCCAACACCGTATGTTCAAACGAATATCGATTATTAAGATAATCTTAGCACAAACACGCCAAAAATAAAAGAAAAACCCTTTTATTACCAAAACTCAAAAGATATCCAATAACAAAGAAAAAAACCCTATATTTATAGGACAAGTAGAATCAACCTAAAAAGATTGAATGTTACTTTCCTATTTCTAAACACATAATTGATTAAGAATATAGTTTTCTAATCAAAGTTTATTTTAAAAAGGAAATACTAAAATAAAAAGAGAAAGTAAATATTTTGACTTTGACTAAAAGTCAATGCTAAACTGCAAATCTCTCATCCACAAATATTGGTTTTTCTTAATTATCTTTCTTATGTCTAGCCTTATTGATTGGGTTTTCTTAGTATAAAAATTGGCCATCGTCCATATTCATTGTATCACTTTTCTCTGCAATCAATACAAGATTATGACCAATCTTTTTAACCTAATTTTTTTATAACCCTATATATAATCAATCTATTAAGCATCAATCCATATTCATAACAACAAAAACATAAAACCTAATAACTACATAATAACCATCTGAGACTGATCAACGGAATTTAGTCATATGAAAATCCCTCATAAAAATAAAATGAATTGAATCTAATATCTAATATATAACAATGATCAACATTGGTGCTTTGAATCAAGAAAGAAATTTGGAGCAAGGACGGAACCAAGGTCCATTTATGGGTCCTGGACCCCTATGTATTTTTTTATGTAGTGTTAATAATTTTTGATAAATAAATACATTTTCCTAAATACATCATAAATGCACGGTTCCATCGAAAATTAATACTAGTATTACGGTTAAAAAAAACTTGTGCAAACAGAACCCTTAATTGGAACAAGTTAGGCCTATTAATTCACAAGTGTATTAATGAATTGGATGAGTCCCATGAAGATTTAACGTTTTGGTTTTTGAGAAATTGCAGTGCGCAATGGGTTTCATATGGTGGTGGTCACTTCTTTTTATATAGTCTGGCTTTTTGCTTATTTGGTTTTTTCTTATGTTTCATAAAGTTGTTTTTTGTGGCTTGAAACTTTTCGACTTATATAATTTATTACGTACATTAAAGAAACTTATATAAGTCGAAAAGTTTCAAGCCACAAAAAATAAGTTTGTGAAACATAAGGAAAGACCAAATAAGCAATAAGCCATACTAAATAAAAAGAAGTGACCACCACCATATGAAACCCATTGCGCACTGCAATTTCTCAAAAACCAAAACGTTAAATCTATCATCGAATCATCCCCAACTACATTAATACACTTGTGATTAAAGCCCTAACTGTCTCCAATTGAGGGACGGAAGGTTGCACAAGTTTTTTTGAACCGTAATACTAGGCACACATTTCGATGGACCGGATGCATTTAAGATGTATTTAGGAAAAATTGATTTATTTTTCAAAAATTAATGCTACATCAAAAAAATTCATAGGTGTCCCGGGACCTTACAGGACCCCCTGGTTCCGTCCCTGCTCCAATTTCTGTTGATTCAAAGCCCCAATCGTTAATCATGTATAAATTAGATATAGATTCAATATCATTTTATTTTATGAGGGATTCATATGACTAAATTCCGATGATCACGTCTCATGGTTATTATGTAGTTATTAAGGTTTTAATGTTTTTGTTGTTATGATATATGGATTGATGCTTAATAGATGATATAGGGTTCATAAAAAATTTATGGTAAAAGACTGGTCATAATCTTGTATTGATTGCAGAGAAAAGTAATACAATGAAATGGACGATGGCCAATCTTTTATACAAGAAAACCCATCAATCAAGCCTAGACATAAGAAAGAAATTAAGAAAACCAATAATAGTGATGCAGATTTGCAGAGCATTGACTTTTAGTCAAAGTCAAAATATTTACTTTCTCTTTTTATTTTAGTATTTCCTTTTTAAAATAAACTTTGATTAGAAAACGATATTCTTAATCAATTATGTGTTTAGAAATAGGAAAGTAACATTCAATCTTTTTAGGTTGATTCTACTTGTCCTATAAATATAGGGTTTTTTCTTTGTATTGGATATCTTTGAGTTTTGGTAATAAAAGGTTTTTCTTTATTCTTGGCGGTTTGTGCTAAGATTCTCTTAATAATCGATATTCGTTTGAATCAACGGTTGTTGGAGTTTGCCGGATTATCGGTATTCTTTTGAATCAACGATAGTTGGAAGATTATTTTTGGTATTCATTGGAATCAACAGATTCAATTGTTATTTCTTTTTTTCACTACATCATTTTGCTTTATTCTTGCCGGTTTGTGCTAAGATTCTCTTAATAATCGGTATTCGTTTGAATCAACGGTTGTTGGACTTTGCCTGATTATCGGTATTCTTTAAATCAACGATAGTTGGAAGATTGTTCCTAGTATTCATTGGAATCAACAGATTCATTTGTTTTTTTACTACATCAATTGGTATCAAGAGCCGAAGTTCCTGATTAAGATGCCTCCAAGGAGAACCAGGAATATTAATGATGTCTATGAGCGTATTATGGCAAGAATGGAGGAGCGATTAGATCAGTTTATTGATTAATTTTCTAATCGAATGAATGATATGATTAATCCAAGTGGATGTGGGGATCGTAACGTTCGGAGAAGCGAAGACGAAGAGTTAGTAAATCCGTTCTTTGAGGGTGATTGTTCATCTTCTAATGAATTGGGAGATTATGGTGTGACGATTATGAAGGAGCCCCAGTATTTGATGACGATTACGAAGAAGCCCCAGTGTTTGATGATGATCAATTTGAAGAAGAATCGGTGCCGGTTTATGATACCGAAAGCGAGGAGGGGAAAGGAGAAAGGGGGAGGAGAGAGGGAGGGGGGGAAAAAAGGGGAGAGGGGGGGGGAGGGGGAGGGGGGAGGGGGAGGGGGGGGGACAAAAAAGGGGGGGGGGGAAGGGGGGGGGGGGAAAAGAAGAATAAAAGAAGGGTAAGGAACAGGGGGAAGGGAAGGGTGAAAGGGGGGGGAGAGAAAAAGAGGGAAGAGAGGGGAAGGGGGGGGGGGGGGGAGAAGGGGGGGAGGGGGGTGGAGTGGGGGGGAGAAAAGAGGGGAGGGGGAGAAGGGGGGGGGGTGAAAAAAAAGGAGAAAAAGAGAAAGGGGAGGGGAAAGGGGGAAGGGGGGAGGGGGGGGGGGGGGCGGGGGGGGGGGGGAAAAGCGGGAAGAGAGGGGGAGGTGGGGGGGGGGAGAGAAGAAAAGGGGGAAGGGGGGGAAAAAAGAGGGAGGGGGGGGGGGGAAAAAAAGAGGAGGGGGGAAAGGAGGGGCGAAGGGGGAGAGGAGGGGAGGGGAAGGGGGGGGGGGAAAGGGAGGAGGGGGGGAAGAAGGGGGTGGGAGGGGGGGAGGAAGAGGGGGACAAACGAGAAGAGAGAGGGGGGGAGGTAGGAAACAAAGTGGGGGGGGGGGGGGGAGGTGTGGAGTGGCGAGGGGAAAAAAGTAGAGCAAAAAGGGGGAGAGGGGAGGGGTGAAAAGGAGGGGAGCGGTGCGAGGGTGGGGGCCCCCCACCCGCCGCATCCCCCCCGGGAACCCCGAGCGGGCGGGGCTGGGGGGGGCGGTGGGGGCACCCGTGGCCGGAGGGGGCAGCCGGTGTGGTGTGGCCGCCAGGCGCTGGGGGTGGACGCGCGTGGGGCCGGTGGGGGGCGGGCCGTGGTGCGGCGGCCCGGGCTGCGAGAGTGAGCCGGACGCGTGCGGTGCCGGGCCCGTGGGTGCGGGAGTGGGGGTGGGTCGTGGGTTGGGTGGGAGCCACGGCGGACTGAATGCGCCCCAGTAATTGCTGACAGATTCCACGCAGCCCAGTGTATGCCAGCTGCTACCCATTGCACAGAAGCCACTAGGTGCCGTTTCATGATACCCGAATTGACGCGTCCATTGCAGGAGGACAGAACACGGAAATGTTGGTCAACAGCGGCAATGGAGAGGAGACAGAAACATGGACGACGATTGAGTTGTGGCAAATGCACTTTTACTCTTCAAAGAAATACAACCAACTCTAGATGATAGAGGATCTTTATGTGGTGGTGGAGGAAGGATTTTGTTTTGTGTTCATGTCTATTCTGGAAACCAGCATAAGAGATATTACAAACGCACAATTAACGCCTGATTGTAAATATATTGGCTGTGGCATATAACAGTTGCCCTATTGTCAGGACGAAGGAATCATATATGAATAGACTGCAAAAACTCATACCAGCAAGACGATTCAAAAGACATCAGCGACCACCTAAAATCTCCACCCTCCCCTTTGGGTTTATTTACAACAAACGAATCGACTACGGATACAGCGATCAGAGTCTGCTCAGTCACTCCGCCCAGCCGACTAATCAATCCGCAACGTGGCTCCACACTAAACGCTATGACCACACGACACCCCCCGTCTAGGGTCCGCGAGCCAAGGTACCCCCAACCGGTCCAGTCACGTGCGAATAACAACCGGTCTGGCCTCCATTGACTACTGCGCAACAACTTTCCACTCGCACCACACAATGCCTACAAGACGGACCTCCGACACCTCCAGCCAACAACACCTAAACCCCCTATTACCCTACATTACATATACACAAATACATCTAACTGACCTACAGACTATCACGTACAAACTCTCATAGTCCACACGCTACAACTCGTAACAAAGAAAGTTGCCACCCACCTCCCCAACAACCCAACACACCCCATGTCCCACACACCACCAGATCGTACCGCCATACCCCAAAACCCTCAACCCACATCAAATTCCCCCCCCAAAAATAAAAATAATCCACACCTACAGAACCAACTTTACTCAAACCAACCAAACACGACACTACACAACTTCCTACCCCCACCTCTCAAACCCTACCCTCTAACACCTAAACTCAAAACAACTAACACAACAACTCACCACCTTCTCCCCAATATGGTCACCACTAACTTTTTATCTAAAGGTGTAATTCATTAATGTGTACACTATAGTACCATGAGGAGAGTTATATTGAATACCAAAAAAAGGTTGGATACTAGGGGACTCATCCACACCATCCATCTAAAAAAAAATCAATGGTTGTGATTAAAAGCATTTAATTATTTCACCAATTTTTTAAAATTTAAATATCTCCTAAACCGTTAATCGTTAAGTAAAAAAAAATATACCATCACGACGAGCATTTAATTATCTTTCAATAGATATCCACTTTGATATACTTTCGACAAAAAAAAAATTCCGTTTTTTTCACATTTTTTTCGACTTTTTCTCATTGAAACTTGCATGAGAATCATATATGATATTTAGATTTACTGTTAAATCATATATGATGTTAGTGTTAAATCATATATGATTGTGTTATGTCATATATGATATTAGTGTTATGTCATATATGATATTTAATTTTAGTGTTAAATCATATATGATATTAGTGTTATATCATATATGATTTTTAATGCAAATTTCAACAACGGAAAAAAAACGAGAAAACAACGTGAAAAACGGAAAAAACGAAAAAAAAAACTTTTTCTCGAAAAAACGTGAAAAACGAAAAAAAAAAGGTGAAAAAAGTAAAAAAAACGTGAAAAATCTGAAAAAAACGTGGAAAAAAGATGAAAAAGACGTGAAAAAAACGTAAATTTTTTTTTTGTCGAAAGTATATCAAAGTGGATATCTATTGAAAGATAATTAAATGCTCGTCGTGATGGTATATTTTTTTTTACTTAACGATTAACGGTTTAGGAGATATTTAAATTTTAAAAAATTGGTGAAATAATTAAATGCTTTTAATCACAACCATTGATTTTTTTTTAGATGGATGGTGTGGATGAGTCCCCTAGTATCCAACCTTTTTTTGGTATTCAATATAACTCTCCTCATGGTACTATAGTGTACACATTAATGAATTACACCTTTAGATAAAAAGTTAGTGGTGACCATACATCTGGCCGGTCCACTATTGCTGACTGCGTCCCCTTTTAGGAAGACCGAGTCACCCCCTTTCCCCACTTTGAAATGGATTTAGTGGTCGCCAGATCCACCAAACAAATGAAAGTTTTGTGTATGCGTGTGTGGGGTTTTTTAAATAATTTTTATGAGAGTATTTTTTGTGTGGCTACGATCACCTATTTACGAGTATTTGATCATGTGTTTGGTCTTGGAAGGAAAAAGATGAGTTGTGTCTAAACTGACAAAAGTGATCGCAATCACCTACGGTCACCGTTACTACCAGTCTTATAATTTATTTCGTTATAAATCAAAATTTGAAAATTATACTCCTAAGAACAATATTATAGCTTAATAAAATAATTCAACAAGAAAAGGGTTGTCACGTGGGAAAAGTGAGGAAGATGTCACGTGAGAAAGTTGCAGTCACGTGGGATGCACATGGTTGTAGCACCCGTGCGAGTCACCATGTCCCTTTATTGCTAGACACGCTCGTTTGTATAATCATTGGATACTCTCTTCTTCACTTTCATTCTATATTCTTTTTTGTTTTATACCCTTTAAATTTGCAAACTCTTGTACATACTAAGTGGTAGAATCAAGATACAGGGTCGTCTTAAATTTTGTGAGGCGTAAAATGATCTTTGTAATAAATTTAAAATCTAAGAATATGAGGTTTGTAAATCCGCGCTCCGCTGCGGGGTGTTTGCATACTGTATCTTTTTACAGTAATTTGATACTTGTTGTGACCCACTGCATAACGACTTGCTGTGTATATACGTGAAAAATGGCTAAGACGGGCTTAAGTAATCTTTGACGGATCAAATAAAAATATTTAAAGCCCATTCTAAAATAAAATAAAAATAGCTCAGGCGTGAGCCCAAGCCCAAGCCACCCGCGAGCCTAAGACGCGAGCCCACGTCCAAACCACCCGCGAGCCCAGGCCCACTTGGTTAGCCCAAGCGCCTGATAAATGTATAGATGTATAATTATAAAACTTACTACATTATTATATAAGTTTATGTTTTTTACTTCAACCACCAAAACTTTAAACGACCACCACTCCTTCAGATATAAACTATCTGAATTAAACAACCATTGCATGTGATGTGTGCTTCAAACACTGAAACCTTAAACAATCATCACTCCTTAACATCCAAGCCTTCTAAATTAAACAATAATTGCATGTGTGTTTAAAGAGAGAAATGGGAGACCACATAAATGAGACACTCTCTTATTAGAAACTACTGATTTTGGAATAGATAATGAAAAACATGTATCCAATTGTAGCAAGTGGCAAGTTAGTGAAGATCCTAGTAAACCTATTTTTATCCTCTAAGTCGACGGCTATGCTCGGCTCGGCGTGTAAACAATGTCGGCTTGAGCACGGCTCCATAATGTACCCAACCGTCTTACTCCCTCAAGCCGATCCCCCAACCCGGCGGCTTCGCAACAGTACTGACTCACAACTTCAACTTGAACAAATTCTATATAGTATAATTGTAACTTAAGTTCAAATATGGTATTCTGTTTTACACTATTTTTATCTTTATCATCAAATGTTATTGAAAGATGTACCGCAGCGATATTTTCGTTTATAATATTTTTGACGAAAGTTTATTTAGACAAAAAAACGTGACTTTTTAAGCTAAAATTGATTTAAACTCGTAATTAATGATGATTTAAGATAAAAACGCTTACTCTACATTCTCCGAATCAATCATATATTAGCTCTGATACCAATTGTTGTCCTATAATTATTTTAATTATACGCTAATCTAAAGAGCAAAAGAGTAAGCTGAACACTCAAAAAGAGAGAAAGAGAGAACATTAAATCTCGTGATATTGCATATGGGGTCACACCTCAAATGTGTTGAGGTGGTGGGGTATTATACCCATTACATGTGGTGGACCTCGTGACTTTACATAAGTCATACAAGTCACAGGAACAATGGTTAAATATTTAAACAACAACATGTAAACTACTAAGTAAGAGGAAATATAGGCATATCAAGTAAGAACATATATCATTTTCACTGTTACATATTACAAGATATGACTTTAATGATGATTTACACTTTTGGTGTTCTAACAAGTTTTCATTATAAAGGTGGAAGTGATTTTAAGATGACTAAAAATATGGCAAATGGTTTATCCACAACTGTTTGATGATAGAAGATTTTCTAAAATTTATGTACGAAGTATAAGATAACTCTTAACCAATGACTCACAAATCTTATAAACAAACCAAAATACATTAATATAAATAAGTAGAATTGAATTTATCAATTTTAACTTCTAACTTTTAAGTATCAACCAATGATTACTAACTAAACTCAACTCATGATATACAAAAGTGTTATTGTTTTTAGTGATCGCCTCGCCTATTATATAGAATAGGTGTTGGAAGGAAAACAACTAAACATTTGATTCACTCTAAATTTCACTTAACACAACAAGTTTACTTCTTGTTTACTCAATGATAACTAATGGGCTTTTATAGCCAATACAATAGACTAGGCACGTAGCCACAGATCCAAAATAAAGGCCTAACAAAAAGGAACAAACTAATACTAATTCAAATCCTATCTAGTAGACTTGATCCTTTATATGTGCTAAAGAATCGGTCTTTATTTCCAACTACTCTTTATTGAAAGACAAAGTCCAACATTCCCTCCTTTAAACCGAATACTATAAAGTATCACTTACACTTGACATTTCAACCAGGTCCATTGACTTTCTTAATTTAACACTTTCTCAATTTCAACCAGGCCCATTGACTTTCTTCTTAAGAGGTTTCGTCATGACATCATCAATCTGATCCTGTGTGATGCAGTGAGTTAATTTCACTATTTCATCATTCACCAAGTCCCTTAAAATGAAACTTTACATCTATGTGCTTACTTCTACCATGAAACACAAGATGAATTGAAAGTTGAATTGTTGAGCTATTATCACACTGAATGATACTACTTTCTCCTTCTTCGTGCCTTATAGCAGCTAAAATTCTTTTTAGCCACAAGTATTGACATGCATATGCGACAGCTGCTATATATTCAGCCTCAGTAGTAGATAATGTTACCACTGGTTGTTTTTTCGATGACCAAGATATTACACCTTCAGCTAACAAAAACATTGAACCTGGTGCACTTCCTCTATCGTCTAAATCTCCAGCAACCTGTCAGAATATGCTACTACATCTGAGTTCTTTCCCCTGCTGTAGAGTATTCCAAGTTCAGTAGTGCCTTGAACGTATCTTAGTATTCTTTTTGCTACATACAAGTGCTTTTCGGTTAGAGAATCCATGTATCTACTTATTAAACTCACTTCATAAGTGATATCGGGTCTTGTAGCTGTAAAGTACATTAGGCTTTGATGACGTACCCTTAGATTCGGCTCGAAGGCCTCCCTTCTGAGCTCAAAAGGGATCTACTACTAATGACACCTAGAAACCTTCAAATAGTTTCTAGTGACGTGAAATCATCTTCGCGGTGGTTACCAGTATAGGAATCCACCACACGAAGCCTAACACCCTTCGCGGCTTGCCCTTCAATGAAACTAGTATAGAGGTAATACTTGACTAGGTCCAAACCCACGTTCTCCACTCTATCAAGGCTTTCCAACCAAGATAGGGATCGTGGTACACAAACCCTTGTAATCCCTTAAATCGTGGGACACCCCCACGATCACCGACAAGTAAGCATCACCTTGTTCCATCCTATTTTCATCGCCGATAAATATATAGCAATGTGCTCAGGTTTGATTTACGCTCTCAACACCTACATTATACTTTACACATACTTACTATTAACAAAAACCCATACTTACACTCACGCCAGAAATGATTTGCAGGGTCACACCCCTGCGCTTCACTTAACGTAGTGTTTTCATTTGTTTTGTCACAGGTTATATGTGGAATACGTAGGGGGTGAATACGTTTCTGTTTAAAAACTAAAATGCTTTCATATCAAATACTCGATCAATGGTGATGCAATATGAAGAGTGTTAATACTAGTTCTATAATATCTATACATATGGTAGTAAAGCATATCCATTTGTATAACCATAAACACAATATCCATGACACAAACATAATTACAACAATATAAATTACAAGTCACACAATCATCTATATAATGCATATGTAAATATAAAGCAATAAATGCAAATATAAGCGTAAAGAGATAAGTAAAAGGAAATGCAAATCAGACACGATGATTTATAGTGGTTCGGTCACGAAGTTCCTCTTCACCCTACTCTACTCCCTGAGTACCCTAGTCGAGATTTACTTCACTAGTCAACAAGCTCCCTTCTAACCGGAGAAAATGTTACAAGTTGCTTACATTATTTTCTGACACTAAGCTAGCTGTCGAGTTCTTCTTCGAGTACAACCAAACTCGTTATGTTTTATGAAAGAACATAACAAACCTTTTATTTTAAGGCATGAACACATAAACCGCGTCGCTTATATTATTTTCTGACACTAAGCTAGATGTCGAGTCCTAATCTTAGTTAGAACCAAGCTACCACTCCACGAATGTATTTTAAGGCCTAAAATACTAACCAAATCTCACACTTATGTTCCAGACTAACACACTAGCCGAATCTAAGCACTACTAAAGATTAGAAGACGTAGACTCGATCTATTTGTAACAAATGTTACAAGTGGACTAACTAGACTACATAACTTCGTATCTTGATGATGACGAACGTTTATCTCTTGCACTTACGTGATTTGCATTGGGTGTAAACAAATGTCTGTGTTGATGCAGACTTGAGATGTCGAGTGATGTTGATGCATATATGCATTGATGATTTGTGACTACGAGTAACTTGCACACTACAACTTATATGTTTTTTATCACCAAAACATAAAGAGACCGTATAGATTAAATATCATAATATTTGCATTAACAATCTCCCTATTTTTATGATGATAAAATATGTAAACTGTAATTCATATTAAAGTTTAAAAGTTACTCGTTTACACTCCTTCTTCCCCTTTTGTCAAAACAAAAAGGCACCCGCTCAGAGTTTTTTATCATCCAAGGTAAGTGCTTCGAGTATATAGGTTGGTTAGGTTAGAAGAAGACATGAGAAATGAGAAGAATGTAGGTGCTCCAAGTATATAGGTTGGAGGTATGAGAAGAAGACATGAGAAGAAGGTAGGTGATTAGAGTATATAGGTTGGAGGAATGTGAAGAAGGTAGGTGCTCCAAGTTTGTAGGTTTGAGGTATGAGGAGAAGACATGAGAAATACAGGTTTAAGGGGATTTTATGTTTCTTGGATAGTTTAGACAAGGTCATGAGACATAAGAAGAAGACATGAAAAGAAGGTAGATATTCAAGTATATAAGTTGAAGGTATGAGAAGAAGACCTGAAGGTTGAAGGTGATTTTAAAGTGTAGGAGGTAAAGTATTTAGAGTATGGCTGAACCCTTCATTGTATTTGACGATCCCACATCCTATCTTCCTAAAAAGGTGAGCTTGAATCATCCTAGTGAAGTCTTCTATCATCACGGTTTAACCAACTCCACGCTATTTACTCACATATGTTTGAGCTCTCCCTTGCTCATTTAACCTTCATGATAATTACATTATTTGTATATTGACTCTAGCGGATCCATGGATCAAATAAATTACCATCGATGCTCAAGACGTTCGATGAATGCAATTTAAATGAGGAGAATGCTTGCAAGTGCTCCCTCTCGATGTATGCTCCCCCTTGTTTGGGGCACCAAGGAATCAAGATGTATGCGTGCTACAAAACAAAGTTAGTAGTCAAGTGCACATATATATAGCAA
>BQNB010007322.1:82500-93955 GCA_026074375.1 Tanacetum coccineum | reverse complement strand
ACGCCAAAAACAGACGCTCTGACTCACCGGAAAAGGCACCCGCTGACTTGCCAAAAAAGGTTGCCGCCGCCTGCCAGATTGCTACATGTGGATTTTTAAGAAATTTGTATATAAAAAAGCTTGACGAGTGATGTTTGTTAAGACTATATTCATATCTAATGTTATGTATTTCTTTTGAAACGCATGAATGAATAAAGAATGCAATAGAAAAAAGGACGGTGATGTGATAAATCAAAGAGACATGTGTGAAGTGATATGTTTAGACATGATGGTGGATGAATATAGTAACTGATCTGGTGGTTTGTGATCAAAAATGTGTTAGTGATGATTATTTTTTTGTATGCTGCAAATCTCAAGTGATAAAGTGGATTATTATAATAAACTTGGTGTCATTTTTTAAAACTCTTATTAATCATAAAATAATAAAATTATTGACTATTGTACCTTTTTATTACACACCCAATAAATGTTAAAGATGTCTACACACAATTTCGAGATCAGAAGAGTTCATCGAATTGTTCTCTTTTATTTGTCTTTGATTACATTTTTAATCGTTAACCCCAAACTCCATGCAAAGCTATTTTTTGAAAAAAAACATCATTGTGTGTTGTGATGCAAGTTTTCCAAATTCCATTTAAAGCTCTTTTTGAAAAAAACATCATTGACCTATTATATATTCTCGGGTCGACATATAAACCCAAACTCTGAAACCCGATTTAATTTGACCTCTTTTCACAGAAACCGGTTCAATCTGTCGGGTCGAACCAGGTTTCAAAACATTGCACGTGATACAAAATACCAAGGTTATAAATAGCGTGATGCGTAGCGTGACGGCATGGCCACGCCTCAAGCCTTAGGAGCCTTTGCGAAGCCATGGCGTATTTCAAGGCGTGACTATAGCGGCAAAATAATATTTATAAATTTATATAATAATATCATATTTCATATACATATTGAGTTTACAAAAGGTGCTATGCATAAAAGCAATACGACCTTTGTAGTCTTCGTGGTCATATACTCACTACTACTTAAAAAAATTACTAAGCCCAAAAAGAAATAACCCAAATACAAAATAGCCCAATTTTTTTTCAAAAAAGCTTTTAAAAATGGCGCTACGCCTTGCAATTTAGCGTGCATTTACGCGCCTTTTGACGCCTTGACTCACGCTACTCCTAACGCCAACGCCAATGTCCATATCGTAACGGCGAGGCTACGCCTCACGCCTTGGCGACGCCTTTGCGGCACCACAACGCGCCTTTTAGAACACTGCAAAATACCAATGTTACTTACCGTTTAAATCTTTTAACTATTTAAAATACGAACACAAAGATTTTAAAAATTATGAGATATATATTGAACTAACTTCAAAAGTTGATGCATGCATGAAAGAGTATCATTTAGAGGAAGGAGTATGGTGGCGGTGGAGGCTCGCCACATCCGATGTGGCTTCGCCACAAGCCTCGCCACCACACCACCATGGCTCGCCATGGCAAAAATCTAGTAAACTCGCCATAGCCACGACTTAGATAAGGACAAATGGAAAAAAAATATAACCGTTTAAAAAATACACAAACGAGTTGTTTTTTTTTTATTTTTTCTTCTTTTTCTTTTGAGTTAAAGAATGTGTGTTTATATGTATGATGATTTTAAAAAGGAAGGTTTTTGTGTTTTATGGTTTTAGGTTGGAGGTTCTTTCTCAATGAAGAAGATGTGTTTTTATATATATAAAATTTATATTTACATTTTAAGCCCTTATGGTTTTTCTTGTTTGTCAATTCTAGGTTTAAAGTTATAATTTTGTATATAAAGTGTGTTTCTTATTTTATAAAAAATAAATTAGTAATTTTGTATTTTTATGATTCTTATTTTATAAAATTTTTTTTTTGTAATTTTGTATTTTTAATTTAAATGAAATGAATTATGTTTGTGTTAAAAAAATGAAAAATAAAATAAAATTATGGGTGGTGGGGCCCAAGTGAAGTGATAGAGGTATGTTATGAGTGAAATGGTATTTTTGAGTGGGAGTGAGATGCTGATGTGGCAGCCTGTGAGGCCCAAATGAAGAGCTATGGCTTGTCACCATACTCCTTCCTCTTAGGGTCCGTTTAGTTTATAAGTGGGGTTGTGTAGGATAGGTTCACCACTTGAACAACGGATCCGGAGGCTTGGTAAAGTGAAAGAGGAATTTATTCATTATAGTAGAGAGAATAAAGATAAGATGGGAAGAGTGTGTGTGTTGTAGAGAGAAAAGGGAAGAAAACACACACACACACACTTTTTACAAAAGTGAGCTTCACCCCTCCATGGAAGTATGGAGGGGGTATTTATAGTCTCGGGCTTTACTAGCTAAACTAACCCGACACGACTATAAATGATAAATGTAATTCCAGATAAGTCACCATATTTTAGGGCTAACAGGTTGGATTGGGATTTGAATTTGGTATAAGATTTGGATATGAGATGGGGTTCAGGAAAGAAAAATTATATTTATTAAATTATATATTATAATATATTTTAAATAAAAATAATTATTTATATAATAAAATAACCAAGAATATGAATTAAAATAAATAGGGTCCCACATGTATAGAGAGAGGAAAAAAAAGACGGACCCACAAAAGTACACAATCCCACCTCAAACCAACCTATGTGGCCTCCTATTAAATTTTGATTCCAATACTCATTTCTTTTGCCAAAAGAATGAACCAAACAATTGATTAATGTCTTTTCACTTCAAAACCCATACCAAAGTGGCAAAACAAACGGGCCCTTAAAATTTAAACAATTAACAAACTAACAGCCGTCACTCGGCTAATAGTTCCAATGCTTGAATTTATTATTAGTACTCTTAAAACAATGCTATCAGAAGAGAAAATCACACACTAATTCACGTTATTGGAGAAACAATGAAACTGTGCTATCAGGAAACAGTTATTGGGAAAGGATTATCTAACGCTACAAAATACAATTTTTCTAAAAATATAAAAAATAGTTTAATTTGACCAATTTTTTTCGACTAGAACTGTCTGGGTCGAACTGGGTTTCAAAACATCATGTTTAGTCTCCAAACCATCAAAATTTTATTATTTTTCGTTTATAAACCATAAACTTTTTTTATCACTACAACTATTTACTGCTAGGAATTTCCGCCGCTATGCGCGGGTATTCATCTAGTTGGTTAATATGAGTACAATATTTTGCCTATGTGGCAAAATGGAACTCTCTCATTGGTCTAATTAGAATCTCCTCAAATAATTGATTTCTCATTATGGTTGTGTTTCACAACAAGCGTTTTGGAGCGTTTAAGAGCAACAAGCAGTAAGCGGTAAGCATTTTAGATGAAAAACTTGTTTGGCAACACCTCAACAAGCGTTTGAATATTGTAACCGCTTCAATCTCAAATGCTTCTTGAAGAAGCATTTCGGAACTGCTCCAAGCAGTTTGTTATAAAATTACCTTTATAACCTAAAATATAAAATTTATACTTTCTTTAATTAGGTTATATGTTTTTTTTCGTAATTTTACACCTTTTAATTACACCTTACAGCTACGTTACCAAACACATTTTTTGAACAAACTTCGTGCTTACTGCTTCGTGCTTACTGCTCTTGCTTACTGTGCTTACTGCTACTGCTTCGTGTCGCCAAACATACCCTATGTATGTTCTCTTACGAAGAGATATCATATATATTTACATATAATACGTAAATAGGGTAAGTTATTGGTGTGAGATGATACTAATTGTATGTTCGGTTTTCCTTGAGTTGTAAAAACCTCGAGATAAGAGTCTTTATATATAAAGTCCTCATAAAATGCATGTGAAGAAGATGAACTTGATCATTCTCATAAAATGCATATGAATTTATGGGGATGCATTTATAGGTTATTGTGTTTTTCTAGGCAACAATCTCCTCCCATGACCCTTTAAGCGTCATTTTACGCTTTTTCGGTCGATTTTGAGGCTGAGTATCGAGGTGTTGCTAATGTTGTTAACATGTTGGTTAGGTAATCTTTTACGGGAGCTTCATACACCGCTTATGTCTACTACAATTGTATATTGGGACAATTTGAGTGATGTTTATCTATCCTTTAATCCCATGCACCATCAACGCACAAAACATATTGAGATTGACATTCAGTTAGCGATGTGCTAGCTACTCATCATGTTCGTGTTCTGCATCTCCAGTCTCGGTATCAATATGGTGACAATTTCACAAAGGATTAACCGCTCCTTTGTTTGATGAGTTTCGCTCCAGCATCAATGTTTAAACCTCTACCACTCAAACTGAGTGGGGTTCTTAACGGATTATGGCCCGACCAAGGGTTATGATTTCTATTTAGCTCATTAGTATGTTA
This sequence comes from Tanacetum coccineum, assembly GCA_026074375.1. Lineage (NCBI taxonomy): Eukaryota > Viridiplantae > Streptophyta > Magnoliopsida > Asterales > Asteraceae > Tanacetum > Tanacetum coccineum. The sequence goes on along the minus strand of BQNB010007322.1, from coordinate 89,599 downwards.
TTTTTAGAGATTATCATAACAAAATTTTCGTTAGTTATGATATATAGGCCAAAATAATAGACTTTTCAAATAGGCTCCATTCACATTTTAAAAAGTTTCATACACTCATTTTCTATTCTCATATTCACCAATCAAATTTTCTGTTTCACCAATCATAGTTGTATGCCTATGTTTAGGCACACCAATTAGGCATACAAATCGTTCTCAAAGCAATAATATTGGTTTTTAGTAGCAGAGTCACGTTAGCATGGGCGGGTGCATAGGTTATTTGTTTTCAACAATGTATTGTGACGTTTCGATATCTAGTAAAATACTAACTTTAAGTTAAAAGTTTCTTTCTTAAAAAAAACTTGTGTCGACTTTATTTCATGTACTATACTACTGCTACAAATACAATATTGAGAATAAGTTCTTTCAGATTGACTATCAGTCCGTCTGTTGGTCCCGAAAACGCCATCCAAATCTTTTTAGATGCGAGTTTATTTATATGTAATCGAGTATGCAATAGTCTTTTTGGTGTGCTAATTATTTTGCAAGATACGAATCCAATATCTAGCTTCCAAGTCAAATTATTTAACTTTTGTGAGAACATTCAGGTTGTGTTTGAACGAGCAAGATTGCCCGCGCGTTGCCGCAGGGCATAATTTTTTGCGAATTGATTTTGAATGAATATTGAGTGGGAATATGTCCGCGCGTTGCGGCTGTGATGACTTGTATGCAGCCGTAGTTTTGTTCGCGATGCGAAGATCTTTCCGCGGGTATTTATTTATTCGAATGAATCGGTGGATATGTGTTATGTATTTGATAAATAAAGTTTATTATATAAAAAAGTCGTAAATAGTTAAAAGTGGAGGGTACGTTTTGTATTTTTTTTTCAAATAAAATTGTAAGTACGTCAGAAGCGTTGCAATATTGGGCCCGTTTTGTTCGCAATTCGAAGATTTCATTGCGGATATTTTTTTATCTAAATGAATCGGTAGATATGTGTTATGTATTTGATTAATAAAGTTTATTATATAAGAAATTCGTAGATAGTTAAAAGTTGATGGTACGTTTTGTAAATTTGCTTATTTTTTTACTATTTATATTAAAGTTCAACATTTTTTATAAAATCGTGCGTATGTCGGAATCATTGCAATATTGGCATTGTTTTGTTCGCAATTAAAAGATCTTTCCGTCGGTATCTTTGTTATGAATGAATCGGTAGATATGTGCTATATATTTGGTAAATAAAGTTTATTATATAAAATAGTCGTAAATAGGTAAAACTTGAAGGGTCGTTTTGTAAATTTGAAATATGTTTTTATACTTTTGTTTGTATTAGGCTTGGCCATGGGATTTTTTTTGTTTGGGCCGTTGTTGGGCTATGTTTTCCGCCGGCGAAAAAACGACGTCGTTTAATGCGGGAAATGAGTATATACAAGCAAAAGAACCCGCGCGTTGCGGCGGAGCTAATTTTTTCCCGAATAAATTTTTTTTTACGTTTCGGGGGGTTTTTTTTGCCGATGCGTTATGGCGGGGCTAATTTTTAATATTTTCTTTTTTTTGTACGATTCGGGGAAAAAAAATTGCGTTGGGACGGGCTAATTTTTTCCCGAATATTTTCTTTTTTTGGGACGGTTTTGTAAATTTTTTTACGGGAATTTTTGTGTAAGAAAATCGTAAATAGTTGAAAGGTGAGGGTCCGTTTTCTATTTATTTATTTTTTACTTTGGGCCAGATTTTAGGCTATTTTTTGGTTTTTTTTTGGCTAATTTTTTCCCGGATATTTTCTATTTTTGTACGATTCAGGAAATTTTTTTTTGCGTTGGGACGGGTTAATTTTTTCCCGAATATTTTCTTTTTTTGGGACGGTTCGATATCTTTTTTTTGGGCCGATGAATGTAAAAAAGTTGTGAACAATAAAAACTTGACGTGTTTGTTTTGTTAATTTTTTTACGGGATTTTTTGTGTAAGAAAATCGTAAATAGTTAAAAGTTGAGGGACCGTTTTGTATTTTTTGTTTATCTTGGGGCCAGATTTTGGCCACTTTTTATGCGAATTTTAGGCTGTTTGTCGACAATGATGTATATTAGTAATAATTTTTTTATATGACTTATGTGTTGGGCCTCATGTTTAAAGTGTTGTTTTTTTTGCTATATGAGTTTTTTTAATATAATGGGTTGTACGTTTGTGATCATATCGGTTATTTTAAAGTTATTAGGTATCGAAGATGTTTCCGGAGGTATTTTTTTTATCTGAATAAATCGAAATTTTTATAATATTTTTTTTTAACTCCTACTTTGTTCATACAAATTAAAAAAAAAAAAGGCTGGCCCAAAAACGGGAGCCCGTTACTGTAGCAGCTGGCCCACTGTCAAAACGACAGTGGATCAGTCGCCTATTGTGTAATATAGTAATTTGAGATTATTGTCTTAATATAAAAAAAAGTACAATTCAGAAGTGTTGTTGAAGTTTTGTTTTTTTTTGACTAAATGAGAAAGAGTGAGATCCTATAAAACGGCAAGCGACAAAAAAAGAACAAATGGGTTAATTCCTAACAACTCTTTTTTTCACATACATCCCTTTTTTCACCTTTTTCTTAAAACTCAAATATTAGCAAACGATAAATCGTAAACGGAAAAAAAATACACCATTCGCGCGAGTATTTTTTTATCTTTTATAGTGGGGCACTTTATATATACTTACGACGAACTTTTTCGAATTTTTTTTTTCAATCCGTCAGAAAAAAAAATCTCATGGGATTTTTTGAAATCACATGAGATTGTGATACAAATCTCATGAGATTTTTTCAGACGTGATTGAAAAAAAAACGGAAAAAAAGTTCGTCGTCGAAGTTTCGCAATGAGTAAATTTTTTTATCTTTCTATAGAGGGCACTTATTTATATTTTCGTAGGACTCTTTTTTCGATTTTGGTTTCAATCTCGTCTGAAAAATACCCCCCCCACCAAATTTGGAGATTTGCTATTCACAATCTCATGTAAAATCACATGTGATTTGTGATACAAAATTTCTCATGTATTTTTCAGACGTGATTTTTTTGATGTGATTTTTCACGGAACTTTTTTTCGATTATTTTTTTTCCATATCACGTCTTAAAAATAATCAAATGAAATTTGTATCACAAAATCACATGTGCATTTGTGCAAATCACTTGAGATTGTGATACAAATCTCATGTTGATTTTTTCAGACGTGATTGAAATTGAAAAAAATCAGAAAAAAAGGTCGTCGAAAAAGTATAACAACCGAGAATTTTTTATCTTTCTATAGGGAGCACTTCTAAATACTTTTTTTTCGGACGAACTCTTTTTTCGATTTTTTTTTTCAATCACGTTGATAAATCACATGAGATTTGTATCACAAATCTCATGTGATTTCAAAAAATCCCATGAGATTTTTTCTGACGTGATTGAAAAAAAAAATTCGAAAAAAGTTCTTCGAAAGTATATAAAAGTGCCCATCTATAGAAAGATGATTTAATTCTCGTCGCGATGGTATGTTTCGTTTTGCGTAACGATTAACGGTTTGTGAGATATTTAATTTTTAAAAAATAGGGTGAAAGTGGGTTTTTTAATTAAAATAAAATAAGAATTAATCTAAACCATTAGATGAAAATAAAATGGATGGATAAGATGAAGCGGTTTGTTCTTTTTTTTGACCATGTTCCTTATGGAACTTTTCTCATAGAGAAAAATGACAAAATATAAAATGATATAATAGAAGATATCTCTTGTTTAAACACGACTTAAAAAAAAAATATAAACCAACAAGCTCTTAGTGTAGCACAGAAGTGCCTTATTAACCTGTTAATAATTATCCCATCCATACGTTTATTGAAAACTAACCATGACAACTATTAAAAGGCAAAAAATGGTAAACAGGTAATAAGACCAGATTCCCATTCACAAGTATCACAGCCCTTGTTACCTTCAAACATCATGGTTCTAGCCGTCGTGGGTCACGAGGGAAAAGTGATGTCTGCCGTATGTTTTTAAGGCCACAGAAGAGCATCACAATGCGTTCCAATCCAGCTCCGAACCCACCATGTGGTGGCACACCATACCTTCAAAGAACATAGCAACAGTTTGTTAAACAGTATTGAAGAAGAACATATATCTGAGCACTCTCACCCTCTAAAGAATATGTACCTGAAGGAATCAATATATTTTGATTTAAGATCAATCCCACATTCTCTTGCACGTGCTTCCAGAAGTTCAGGGACATGTATACGCTGGGATCCTGAAATGATCTCCTCGCCTGAACAAAATGCAGAAATAGAATTTAAGATCCAAAAATGAAAATGGTCACTCATACAAACTTCAGATGACTTATATCGGCTCACCTCTCATGAAAACATCAAATGAGTTGCTATAAGCCTCGTTGTCATTACAAGGCATTGTATAGAAAGGTCGAACTGCCAAAGGGTAGCGGTATAGTATATAGAATTCAGTTCCGTACCTACAATTAACATAGGAATGAATTAATAAATTTATTATAGAAAAAACTTCGACTAAATTGGTAATGTAAAATTTGGAGAATGTCCACTTACTTTTCCAATACGAGTTTTCCTAATGTTCTTTCTGATTCTGTGTTAAGGTCCCCGAGCGGATCAACATCAACTCCTGCCTCCTATTGGATCATGTTTTAGTATGCAACAACAGAAAACTTAACATTATTCAGGGACTCAATGACCAAAATTTAAGGGGCAAGTGAAAGAATTTAGCTGATTGGGGCAGGAGCCAAAAGGATATATATTAGACACTATATTATTACATTCATTGTCTTCTTTGCTACTAAGAGGGCTAATTAAGGAGGTCGTACACATTATAACAAAAAATCACTTTCCCAGCTTGGACAGCTAAGAAGATTGTACACGCACAAAGATATACACCTTTGGAACGTTAAAAAAGGGTCACGAAACGGTCAATGTGATACCCGAGTGAGGCTGCGTAAATATGAGTCAAATACTCGGCCTCCCCGGGTAACATGAACAAGTAGAACCTCATCCGTTTACCCGTTTAACTTTTTAGTAATTTTTTTGTTTTTACCCCTTTGACTAATATAAATCATAGCCTAAATTGGACATCCAATAGAAGTAAATACTTTTACTAAACCTTCAGCATTTGGGACCCTTCTTCAAAAGTAAGTCGCTTGGCTTGTACTGCAAAAAGAATTAACAACACTTAAAACATGAGCATCAAATTTTGGAATCATTTTATAACAGGGTAAGAGGAAAAGGGGATTAATAAGTACTTTCAAAGGCTCGAATGGAAACTGCTTCCTTATAGCTTTTAACTCTTTTTGACATGTTTCATTCAGCTTGTCAAACATATCAATGAATAGGCTGTCCACGATATCCATCACCTGTACAAACAAATTCACTCAAAAAATTGTTTCTTAAAATCTTGGATAATACAATTATAAGTTGTCCATACCTCAGAATAATCCTCCTCAATTTCCATTTCAACATCAAGACCTGTGAATTCACACAAATGTCTGTGCGTATTGGAATCTTCAGCTCTAAAAACAGCACCAACCACAAATACACGTTCAAAATCACCAGAGATTGCCATTTGCTTGTGAAGCTGGGGCGACTGAGCTAAGCAGGCCGCCTGATTTTTGTACTCAAACTCGAAAACAGCTGCTCCGCCTTCGCTACTGCCTGCAGTTGTCTTTGGAGTGAAGATTTTGTGAAAACCTTTACTCCGCAATAACTGCCCAAATAACTGCATAAATCATATTAAATTTCCTTTAGTTAAGACAATGACTGACATCAATAATTCTGGATTCTAGAGGAGACAAAATTGGTTGAGAAATCGTACATTCTCCACTTGGTCTTCAAGTCTAAAAATCGCTTGCATTGCTAGTGTTCGCATTTCCAAAACTCTATTGTCCAAACGTGTGTCCAAATTCACTCGAGCAACTTGTTTCCCTGCTGCCTGCATGACAATTTGAAATAACAATTATACTATCCAAAATGGGACAACTTCACAAAATTCAGTTTAAATCTATAGCACTATACCTCCAAATTCTCATTCTCAGCTTCGCTTCTAGACGCATCGTCAATATTTATAGGAAGCCTACTAGCAGCCCTGCTTACGCAATGAATCTTCTTCACTCGTATTTCAACCTTAAATGGTAGAAATAATATATTTTACAAAAAGAGATAAAGTTCTATACTCGACAATAAGGAGTGAATGCTAAATTTTTGACATATATACGACGGAAAGATAACTTTTTTTTCTTTAGAATTACCATCACCTCTTTATGAGGAGATAGACACAATAATGCACATCAAATATTACTAAAAGAGCTTAAATTCACCTGCTGAGATGCACCAGTAATTGGCTTATCCGGAAACTGAACAATTCCTTCGATATCAACGAAGGACTCGTGACTAATGCCGGCAGCATACTTAACCATTTGGGCACTAACACCATCATTAGCATCAACTCGCACTACAGTCTGCACCGTATAACCCCCTTTTCTCAGCGTCAAAAAGGCCAAATTCTTACCAACCTTATGATTCACCTGAACTCGTCCTCTAACTAGAACTGATTCATCTATATGATCTTCTGTTACAGAGCTAATCGGGGTCCATTTACGTCTAGTACCCGCCATTGATTGAAGTTCTTTGATCGGAATGTCACCATAATTGGTAGAAACAGGATTATGTTCTGCCATTGCGGCTTCTTTATTTGCTTGTTTCTATTGGTACCTGCTCTAATTCGGTTGGAAGACGGTTAGTTAAGTGGGAACACCCCATAATTTACATGAACAACGTTGTAAAAAGTACCAGTTTAGATTTCTTTTTTTCAGTGTTACCTGTTATCGATCAACATTTTGCAAGATAAACCTCCATGCATGCATGGGTCATCAAAAATTTATCCTACTTTCATGAGATTTAACATGGAATTATCATAAAAATAGTAAATGCATTCCTAACAAGATATGCTCATGATTCATTCAGGTCATATAAATTTCTTTGTTAAGTTCCTTACTTCTTTTGGTTCTTTTTTTCTGCCTATATATATGTTCCTACGGGCATCGTGTTTAAACGACAAAAAAAAAAAACAAAGAAAAAAACATCATATAT
>BQNB010007322.1:0-77500 GCA_026074375.1 Tanacetum coccineum | reverse complement strand
CTAGACACCAATATTTATTCATCTTGTTATTTGTATGATTATCTACATCTTACCTCTCACATATCTTGTTGTTACGCGATCGAGTGTTGTTATTTGTATGATTGTATGAAATAACTTATGTATCAGATATTGATGGTTCAAACCCCTAGTTACCACTTTATCACACTACAAATTTGTATTTTCCTCAACATACTCGATTTAACAAAGACCCGTCTAGGTATATTTTTAATTGGTTGATATTTTTAACCGGAAAAACGAGAATCGTTATAAAAACCGATTTGATGTATGAGATTCAATTCTAAAAAATATGTTTACCCAAAAAGTCAACCATTTGTAAATTTACCATGGTAATATCGAAAATTTCGATGATGTATGAGATTCAATTCTAAAAAATATGTTTACCTAAAAAGCCAACCATTTGTATAAATTAACCATGGTAATATCGAATATATCGAAAGTAGTATCGTAAAATTATGTATTTACATATGAGGTGAGTTATTTTGCATACTAGATTAAAAACACAAGATTTAAGATTAAAAAAACATAGAGGGACTAAAAGTGTAAATTTACTAAAACTCACACTAACCACTCCTTCATTATTTGTAGAGTTGGCAAATCTTGCCCAAATTGCAATTAATTAACCTTTTTGACATTTTGTATGTTTTTTTTACATTTTTACGTTTTTTACGTTTATGTACGTTTTTATGTTTTTTACGTTTTTGTATATTTTTACGTTATTTTACGTTTTTGTACGTGTTGCATACGTTTACGTCTGTTTTCACACTTTTTTTCTGTATTCGTCCGCTTTCGCATGTTTTCTTTCGTTTTCACACGTTTTACACGTTTTCGTTCGTTTTGGACATTTTCTTACGTTTTCGTCCGTATTTTGCGCGTTTTCGTCGGCTTTTACGCGTTAACGTCAGCTTTCGCGCGTTTTTGTCAGCTTTCTCGCGTTTTCGCACGTTTTCGTCCGTTTTCGCACATTTTTGTTTGTATCTAGATGTTCTCGCACGTTTTCTTATGTTCTCGCACGATTTCTTACGTTTTCTTTCCTTTTCACATATTTTCTTTCCTTTTTGTCATTTTCTTACGTTTTCGCACGTTTTCTTACGTTTTAATACGTTTTCGCACGCTTTCGTCCGCATTCGCGCGTTTTCGTTAGTTTTCGCGCGTTTTTTTAAGCTTTCGCGCTTTTTCGTCATCTTTCGCGTGTTTTCTCCAGCTTTCGCGCGTTTCGTCTTTGTTCAGACGTATTTGGCCATTTTTAAACGTTTATGGCAGTTATTAATCGGTTGCTTCTGTTCGCTTTTGTATGGTGAAAGTTTGACTTCTTTTTACACTTTTGGCCATGTAAGTCCCTAAGTGTTTTCTTCTTACACATTTAGTCCCTATTATGTTTACAATGTTAGTCTTTAAGTTATTTTTCTCACATATTTAGTTTTTTTAATGTATACAATCTGGTATGAATGTATAAAATGAAATGTGTTTGTTTAAAGAAAATAAAAAAATAAAAATAAATGTGGGGCTTAAGGGTGTGTCCTATAATTTGAATGATGAGAGAGTTTGTTTTTTTAGTTTTTTTTTTATAAGTTATAAGTTTGGGGGGAACGTTTGGCGTGACGATACTTTTTTGAATATCACATTAGTCCTATAACTTTTATGTACCTTGTGTTCTTAGATTGCTAGACACCACTATTTATTCACCTCTTTTTTTTTGTATGATTGTATACATCTTACCTCTCACTTGTTTACGCGGACTCGCAGTGTTGTGTGTATTTGTATGTATTGTATGAAATAAACTTATGTTCAAAACCCCTTTAGTTTACCACCTTTTTCACACTACATAATTAGTATTTTCATCAACATACTCGATTTAACAAAGACAGTCTAGGTATATTTTTAACTTGGCTGAACTAATAAACTTTGTTTATAGACATACTCTTAAAACCGGAAAAAACGAGAATCGTTATAAAAACCGATTTGATGTATGAGATTCAATTCTAAAAAATATGTTTACCCAAAAAGTCAACCATTTGTAAATATACCATGGTAATATCGAAAAACTTCGATGATGTATGAGATTCAATTCTAAAAAATATGTTTACCTAAAAATTTTGTCAACCATAATATTGTTTATAAATTAAACCATGGGTAATATCGAATATATCGGAAAGTAGTATCGTAAAATTATGTATTTACGTAAGAGGTGAGTTATTTTGCATACTAGATTAAAAACACAAGATTTAAGATTAAAAAAAAACATGGAGGGACCAAAAGTGTAAATTTACTAAAACTCACACTAACCACTCCTTCATTATTTGTAGAGTTGGCAAATCTTGCCCAAATTGCAATTAATTAACCTTTTTGACATTTTGTATGTTTTTTTTTACATTTTTACGTTTTTTACTTTTTTTTACGTTTTATACGTTTTTGTACGTTTTTTACGTTTATGTACGTTTTTTTATGTTTTTTACGTTTTTGTATATTTTTATGTTATTTTACGTTTTTGTACGTGTTTTCATACGTTTTCGTCTGTTTTCATACTTTTTTTTTCTGTTTTCGTTCGCTTTCGCACGTTTTCTTTCGCTTTCATACGTTTTACACGTTTTCGTTCGTTTTTTGACATTTGCTTACGTTTTCGTCCGCATTTTGCGCGTTCTCGTCGGCTTTTACGAGTTATCGTCAGCTTTCACGCGTTTTCGTCAGCTTTCTCGCGTTTTCTTCTGTTTTCGCACGTTTTCATCAGTTTTCGCACATTTTTGTTTGTATCTAGATGTTCTCGCACGTTTTCTTATGTTCTCGCATGGTTTCTTACGTTTTCTTTCGTTTTTGTCATTTTCTTACGTTTTCGCACGTTTTCTTACGTTTTAATAGCTATCACCGAAAACGAACATATATCATGTCGGATACTGGATGTTACGGGTTGAACATCATCACGGGCAATGTAGGCAGTATTTATATATTGTATTCAATTATGTCGAGCTTCGATTTCATGAGCTTAGGCAAACGTAATTGCTTTTTGTGTGTCTGCTTCTGTGGCATTTTATCACTGGAAAGTCTTGTGGGTCCTGCATATACATTTTCATCAAACCTATGAATTCCACCCAACTTTATGTTGCGTTTTTATATGCAATGTTTTTCAGGAGGTCATGAAGCACGAGGTGCGAAGGATACATTGGTGGTTATATTTAGAAGTCATGCATTAAAGATTTAGTCGATTACATTTTGTATATCTGTTATGGGCTGGAAATCTTTGTAATAAATAACATGTCAACAAGTAAAGCTGTGGGCTTTTGTAACACATACTTTATTAAATCCAATGTATCAGTTTTAAACGACTTTTTGGTCGTTCTTATATTATCTTATGTTATTGATCTGAGAAGTAACACGCCCCGGACCCTTATTCCGCTGCGACCCAATTTGGGGGTGTTACACAAGAGGTATTGATCGCCACTCAACTCTTTGTTCTATCTGTAATGAGGTTCCAGAGGATGCTAATAATGTGTTTTGCGGTTGTATGAATGCGAAAAAGTTATGGTCAAAGGTGCTTGATTAGTAGATGTTACATTTGACACCTCCACAATCTGTTAATGGGTTACCCTTGATTTCGAACTCAAGCTCTCTTAGTGTTGCTCAACAAGAGCTCTTGGAAGTTGTGGTTTGGACTACATGTTGGGTTTTATGGAAGTTTAGGAATAAGATAACTCTCACTCTACATAGACTTCCCAACAATTCTATTCATATGGTTATGGTAGCTCTTTCGTTTGGTGTAATGCCCGTTCCAAATCATCTATTCCGTCTTATGAGTCTTGGGTTTCGAATCCAATAGGTGTTTATGTTTAACTTGTTTTTTTAATTTTATTAGGCACCGTTGAGTTGGTGTTCTTTGGCGTTATATGTATTTTTAGTGTTTCTCCTCCTTGGAGACCCTTGTTTGTATCAACGTTCCTACTCATTAGGATGCAATTTTTAATGCGATTTTTCGCCGTTAAAAAAAAGGTTCAATTCTTTGGTTTTAGGCCAGGTCCATGAACATAATATTCAGGTCTAAAGTTATCTAAGTTAACAGCATCACTATGGTATTTTAAGAATAGGTCTAAAAACTTATGAAGATGTTCAATAATGTGTGTACCATAGTGAGGAACTATTTCATGCCTAGGTGCCATGAAAATGTTTATGATTTTGTTGAGGCCCAAAAATTTGTGTACCATAATAGCATTTAATTTATGTAAACAATTTATAAACCTCAAAGGCTTTATCTATAACGGGAATAAGTTAATAATATGTAAAGTTTTATAAATCGGTAACATTATATGAGGTGTCAAATATATAAATCTTCTAAAAAGTCCACCATAATAGAAGCTCAAAGTTTGTTTGGCATTAGAATATTATCACACGGGTTTCATGTTGCTGATTTTTTCCGTTTGGCGACCTGGATCACATTACATATTACTATCGTAATAGTTAATTAAGACTAAAATTTATTCTTGAAGATTTATAGTAAGGGCATCTACATGGTGAGTTTGCGAACAACTGTATGTTATGAAAAGATTCTTGTAGAGTTCACCTCACCATCAAGGTTTAAACCTTTTGAGAACAAACAAAAGAAAACTAAATCAAATATATACGAGTAATAACTTAAATGGATTCATTTAAGATGTTCAAAGCATAAGAATGAAAATTCTTTATCCAAAAAACTTACATCTGATAAAAAAAAAGATCATCCAAAGTTTACTTTATTGGTGCTTTTCAAAATTAACATTTATTTAGAATTTGCCAATCTTGTAACAGTGCGGACTACTGCTCCCTTCATGCTTCTAACGTACACTACTTTTTTATTTTCCTTTTTAGTGTACTCTCTCCGTTCTATTTTTATTGTTCACGTTTCTTTTTTGGGATGTCTCAAATTAATTGTTCACTACTAAAAATAGATAGGGAAGTTTGATCAAGTTTACTATATTACCCTTGTTTAAAATTATTATTATAAACTTTAAAGAAGACTTTAATTAATTAGCTAAGGGTAAAACTGCCATTCTGTCAAAAAGTAAGAGAGAGAAAGCAGTAATAAATGCATTTTTATTAAACCGTATGTTTTTTGTCGGAGGACAATAATTTTAGAACGGTGGAAGTATAACATAATTTGCAGACTTTCAAAAGTCTGATGAGCTCTTTCTTGACACACGTTCAAATTTTTGTCATAAAAAGAGGGTAAACAATTTGGGTGGTCGGCACTCAGCATAGGGTAGCGCCAAAACCTACCATTTAATATTTAAATATTACTTTACTAATAGTACAACATAAAATTTGCAAAATATTATTTTGCATTGAAGCAAAATTATCTTGATAGATAAAAGATGATGGAAACAGGAAACCTGATTTGAAAAAAGAAAGTATTTATCTATATAGTTTGATACCCGCGCATAGCGGCGGCGATAAAAATTGCTAACCCAATTCTCTCCGCAATTCTCTACCCGCTTAGATAATTCGTTTGTTTGGGTTTCCGTAGTTTTCCCGCAACATCATATTAACATTATTCTCGCTTGTATAAAGATTCACACACTCTCTTACCCATCAAACATTGTCTCCAAAAGTATATATCTTTTACGAATCAAGTTTGTATTCAAATTAAAGTTAAAGTTGTTAAAAAATTCAAAATAAACCCACTAAAAATGTGAAAAACTAAAAATTTATAAAATATATCAAAATGGATGTTGAATTAAAGATCACGAAATTTTAGAAAATACGGTGAAATTAAATCATAAAAAAAAGTAAATAGATAAAAAGATATGTCAAATTGAAAATAAAAGTGATTTTCTAATTAAAAAGTGACACATGTCACTCTATGATGTGATTTTCTAAAATAAGATGGATGGTCAAGATTGCACCTCCTTATCTTAATTTTTGATGGGACCCACATTGTAAATGCTTATAACCGGTCAAAAACGTTAAAAAGTCTTTAAGTTAGACTTGCCCCCAATTTAATCTCATCCTTATAAAACAATTTGAGGTCGAACGGGATGCCAAATGGCACATATAAATTGTTAATAATAAAGGTTAATGGCATCCCATTGTGAAAACGTTTTTGAATCACGACTTTGATCATTGGGAAACAATCTTTTATTTTGAAAAATTTACAATGTATGTCATGATTTGTCTCAAAGTTTTCATCAAAATCAATGGGAGTGATGTCATTGCTTATGCAAACAATACTATTTGTTGGTTTGACATCAATGTTTTCCGAACATGATTCAATATTGATTTCAACATAGTCATTTACCGGTTCCGGTTTTAAATCAATTATAGGAGTTAATTTATAAGAAGACGATTGCTTGTTATATATAAAAGTATAATCCTCGTCCTCAGAATCGGAAAAAGATATGTGAAAATCAATGTCAGATTACAGTTGGTTCGGAAGAAACATTTTGATTTGATGTCGATGCATCATTGTAGACGATAGCTGGGAAATCTGTCTTAAAATCTGTGAAAAGATCAGAATCATCACAATATACCTCACCGTACGTAGCAGTTTCCCAATTAAACGTCTCATCACGCCCTCGAGCCTTATCAGCTTATGGCTGGATGTACTCTTCCATCGTGATGTTGGGGTCGTCCATTTCCTGTAATAAATTTGCTATGAAGAAAAAGGTTAAATGGACTAATACGCCGTATTCAATGAACTCAATACGCCGTATTGATGATAGAGTCGAATACGTTGTATTGGTTTAGAAAAATTTTATACACAGTATCCAGGAAGATGAATACGCCGTATTGAGTATTCGACTCAGAAAGTTACAGCAGGCTGTAACAATGCACACAAACACACAATATGCAAAATGTACAAAGCAAGAAATTAAACACACAAACAAGCACACAAATATGCAAGTTAAACTAAACTAAAACCCTAATAAATAAGAATTAAACAAATTCACTCCCCGGCAACGGCGCTAAAAACCCTGATGTGTCGTCGTGTGGTGTATTATTTTATTATCAAGATTTTACATTTATATTTAGCCGACAAACATAAAGACAACACTTTTACGGGCAGTGCACCCGGTCAAGATGTAGCTTCGCGGTAAGTAGGGTATCGAACACTAAGAGTGAGAGTAACCTAATATTCTATTTGTATTTCATTCTCTCTAAATTAGTTTAATTAATGGCTAAACCTATGTTGTACATATTTACTAAGGTAAAAGGGGGGGTTTCAGTTTGAGAGACTGGCACATGTTTATGGTGACAAAAACTAATTCCAGGCACAATATATACAAAAGAACAAATAACAGAAGATAGAAGAGCGGTACAAGCCAAATATAAGAAAACTGTATTAACCATGTTAATCCGATTACATGCTAATTTTTTTAATTAGTGCAATGGTTGTTTATTTCGAGGCGACATATCATTCTTAGACTTAGGCAGGACTTCATCCTAAGACCTAGACACGAACAATCCTATCACGATTAACGCATCCGTATAAAGCATCCTATAGTTGAATTATAATCTATCATAGAGAATTAAAGCAGTGGTGATCTTGTTAATACCCTAGCCCTTCGGGACTTTACCCACTTACTACTTGATGTTGTCTTAAACGCCGGTAGTCCACCACCAAAGAACTATACCAAATAACTAGGAACAATACTGGTTGAACCCTAGCCATTCGGGTCACCTGCCGGTCTAACGAATCTCATAATCAAAGGGTACAGACAAGGCATCATTTGTGATCCTATTGGTCTGGGATATATAAGAGTTCCACATTAGACTGACATTCATTCCAACAATGGAGAAGTTAATGAAAATGAAAATTTTCAAAAGGTCTACGATGGGTAAATGAGATGGTTGGATGTAGCCCAACCACCTAAGCACAAGGGTCATCAAGGTCGTGGTTACAAAATTCAATCCCGTTAATGTTGTTGATGCATACAAAGAAATAATTAAATATCACCAGAGAGTACTTGAACAAAGACTCGCACATATTTTTAATTGAGGTGTGTCAGTTGTTTGATTTATCTTCCACCTTAATGTCTTTATATATAATTCATTATCACTCTTTACGCTTTAATCAAATATCACGTGAGTTTTTTGTTATTGTTTTTACGTGATAACGTAATATTATTATTGTATGCGTATAAATTTAGTCTTTTATTTGATAAATTAATTTAGTTACAATTTACATATGATAAGTCTAATGCTTTTTTGGTTAGTTTTTTTTATAGGTGATTCATATAATATTGATGATACTATAGTTACTATTATATATGATAAGCTAATGTGTTTTTTTGTGCGTGTAGGTGAGTTACTACGATATAGATGATATTTTAACGTATACCACTAGTACAAAAAGTGGATTTGGTCACACATGGGAAAAATGGAACGGCCACACATTTACATATTTATGTGGCTAAAGGTACTAAAATAGACAACATTTACTATTTTGCCACACATGAAAATTTCGACTGTGTGACCATTAGAACTATATTGCCACACATTCGAACATTATGTGGCTAAAGCTAACTGGTAATATTATTTAGCCACATATGAATTTGGAACGCATGACAAATACAAGTAAGCTTGAACCATTAGTCACGATATACATATAAGTAGTGACAAATATATGTCACACACTTGAACAATGTGACCGAATTGGCATATATGGTCACATGAAGTAATTTTTTATGTGTCTAAATCATACAGTCAAGTTTTGTCACACATTATTTAAGGGTGACTGCTATCTTTTGCTAATTATTTAGGCACATATAAATTTGGGACGCGTGACAAATGAAAAGTAAGGTTGAATCATTAGTCATGATATACATATAGGGATGGGTTCTAGAGAAAACTTGATTTTCTTAGAAAACCAAGAAAACCAAACTACAGGGTAGATTTTGAAAATACATCAAACTTAAGGGTAAAAATTTAAAACAACAAAACAAAAAGGGATAACATCTCCTACCTCATTCTCATAACAAAAACAAACAGGGATGACATCCCGTCATTCTCATTTCCAAACTGATCGGAAAAACGAAAATCAAAAGTTCAGATTGACACTAGCGAATTAAGGAATCAGTGGAATCGTCGTGTTATTCATATCATGCAGATTCAATCAAACGAAAATGAAGTAAGAACAAGATCTAATTTGTAAGTGCACTAATTTTACTAATTGATCAAATTTAAATGAGTGATTTAATAAAAAAAATTAGGTTTTGTTGAAAGTGTATCATAATATCCTCATGTTTTTACTGGATATGGAACAATTTTGACCAAAATTGTGTAAAATATGTATTTATTAAAATTATACACACCAGGTGTTTGATAAAATGTCTGAATGACATTTTATACCATGTGATGCACGTCCATACAGTAGCAACAAACATGAAGTCGATACGATTGTCTTAGCGAGTGTTTTCATCCAAATCTAAAATCCTCTTGCCTAAATTAATTAGGGCATCACAATGTAACTAAAGTATACTGTGATGCCCTAATTTTGTGAATATACTTTAGTTACATTGTGATGCCCTAATTAATTTAGGGCATCACTATGTATTAGGACATCAGTTTGTTTGTTTGTTTAAGGCATCTATTTTAATATTGTATTGGGGAAAGAGTTTGTGTGTTTAGTGCGTATTTATAAAGATTGTATTAGGGCATCGGTTTTAAGATTGTATGTTTAGTGCATTCATTTGCATGTTTAGTGCATCGTTGAAATGCTAGCCGCAAAACCATCAATTATTGATTTGTCATGCCTTTTCCGATTTCATGTGAATAGAAAAACTATAATTTTTTTTTTTGAATTATGATTATAGAGCTCAAGCAAACAAAAATAGAAGATACTACCACTATCATGTATATCTTAGTGTACATGTATGTTTGTATGAGTTCGTGTGCGATGATCCGAGTGCTCACATAATTGTTACGGTTAAGACATGATTGTTGCGATGATTTACCTCTGTATATATGCTTTTGAAAATTACACTGTGGTTGTTGGAACGATGTTATTGCTGTGAGTTAAACACGACTTTGTTTTTGCAGTTCCTACTAGAAAGCGTTTTCAAAGTAGAGAAGTCTCCTTCATTCTTGTGAAGTACCGAATACTCAAACTAATATGGACCCACCATATTCTAGGTAAAGTTCTTAAAACATTGTTTTGTTAATAAAGAACTTAAGTTGTGATGATTTCCTTTTAATTAGAACACATCAGGACATCAAGTTGCCTTTTAACATGGTCCACTCATTGCCATGTTATGTATCATATCCCGTTTTAAAGCTGAATATAATGTTTTCATAGACAGATTCTACTTCTGGCAATCTGTTTGTTTAATTAGTTAAGGCATCTGTTTGTTTAAGTTAGGGCATTTGTTTGTTTAAGTTAGGGCATCTGTTTGTTTAAATTAGGGCATCTGCATTATATGTTGTTTACAGTTTCCAAGATTCTAATTTTGATTTTTGTCTTTTCATCCAGATAATACTCGCCCACGAGAAGTCCTTTGAAGTTGAGAATTTTTTTAATAACATCTATTTTCTTTTCAGCTCAGGTAATTGTGATAATGGTAACATCCCTTTTTAGCTGAAATTTAGTGCACGTCTTTGTCATTTTAGCTGAAAACCTCATTACTTTCACCTTGCTTATGCTGAATCACTAACAAATAGAGAGCGACTAAGAGACTTGGATTGTGGTCTGTTGGTACATCTAGGAATTCTTTTTTGGTCTGCTTTGTTTGCTATCAGTTATTGCTAATTATGTGTTGTCAACTGCTGTAGTTAGTGTGTCTACATGACAGTTTAATACCAAGATAATGGTTTGAATGGTGTCAATACATTACTGAATTTAGTCTGCTATCAGTTATCTTTTTGGGTTTGATATCAGTTATCTAGTAGTTTGAATGGTGTCGATACATTATTGAATTTAGTATGCTATCAGATATATACGGATTTTTGATAGCACATTATATTGAGTCGGGTTGCATCATTGTAACTCCATAGATTTTGTAAGGATGTAGAAATCTATTTTTATCAGATTATGTTGTAAAAGTAATATGTTTGATTTGGAATAAAAGGCTTCCTCCTAATATAAACTCATCATATTAGTAGCCATGAAGACCCTAAAATATATATTAATCTGGGGATAAATCAACAGGTTTGCGTACAGATTAAAAAGTGGACAAATATTATTTTGATTCAAATAGTAATGACATTTAATGCCTTGAGGTTCAGACTTCGCCAACATCTAGTTGGTTCACTTCTCAAAATCTGCCAAGAAGGTATGGATTATGTACTCTTTTCTCACCAAGCATAATGAGGTTTAAAAAGATGGAAATCTGATTAATATATGCTTACTAAAGAAAGGTGGTTCTAAGAATCTGTTACCAGCTATATAGCCATGGGAGCTGGATGTTTGAATCATCTATCATCGAAATGTAGGTAAAACATATATTATACATAAAAAAGATTAAACGGCCATACCGGAAAGTATCTGTTTTGACCCATTACCAAACCACATGACATGCCTTTTGTATAGAGTCGATATTAAATGTTACATAGAGGATTAGGGCATCAACGAGTATTATTAGGGCATCAACGAGTATTATTAGTGCATCATTAGAATTATTAGGGCATCTGTTTGTTATCATTTACGAAGATATCAAAAAGGTACATTGATTAGCTTAAATGAAATGGGTTAATCCAGCCCACCCTAAATATTTTTGAAACCCAAACCCGTAACCAACCTGTCTAAATTCACCTATTTTGCCATCTATAACTTTTTTTATGTCAATGTTTCTTGTTGAAAGCAATTTTATTCTCATTTGGTTATATGTTTTGTAATTTCATAGAGAGGAATTTGAAATAATTTCGAGAGAGGTAGTCAGATTTGGAGATATTTTTGCAAAGTGTAAGGATCTGCAATAGCATCAGCTGGATCGTTTCTTTGTAAGGTAAAACTGATATATTTGAGTTCATCATATTCAATTTGTTTTAATGTTATGATACTGATGAATGTTTATATAAATCAGATTTGGACCCTGTAACAAGCTAAAAGCTTAGAGAGGAGGCTGAAATTACGATGCAAGAACTAACTAATTTAGGTCAACAAACTTGAGTAAGTTACCTCTGATTATATTCTTTAGTGAGCTACTAGTCGTCATGTATAAGTTGGAAATTTTGACCCACCGACTTTATGATGGGTCTGCGTTTTATGATTTAGAAGTGGATTTGTTCCCTGATGTTGCTTTCGTATCTGCACTGATAAGTGTGGCAGCACCTGCATCTCAGGTAAACTCAATTGCTTTTGTATTTGCACCAACTGCTTGTAAGATCTTGTATCGAGTCATGAATATTAATTAATAAAAAATTTGGCATGTTGTGAATTGTGCAGACTAAAGTTTATCTCTTCGTGTCTCCGCCTGTTGCTGCAAGTTCTTCAGCTGTAGACCTTTTGCAGCTCCTGAACAAGTAGTGTCACTTCAAAAGTGGATAATGTGTTGTTGCTGCAACTTCAATTAATGATTGGTTCGTGGCTGCAAATTTTGTTCCAGCTCGTCTGCAAGTTTAGTGTCAACTCGTCTGCAAGTTCAGTTTGTTTATTAAAAGTGGATTATGTGGTGTGGCTGCAAGTTCATCAATTGTTTTGGTTTTGTGGCTGCACGTTTGATATAATCATTTGCAACTTAGCTTCAACTCGTATGCAAGTATTAGTTTATGTGCCTCAGTTTAGTGTGTTATCTCAGCAAGTGGCATTGTTGTCTTTTTTGAATTTTAAGATTGTGTAACTTCCAAGTTATTATCAATTGGAATTTGAGATTGTGTAACTTCCAATACATAATACATTAAGGCATATGTTTGTTTATTTTAAGTCATATGTGTGAATATCTTAAGGCATATATGATAAATTAAAAGCATTTGTTTGTTAAATTTAAGGCATCTGTTTGTTCAGTTTAATGCATATGTTTGTTTAGTATAAGGTATGTGCTTTTTTAGTTTAAGTCATATGTGGGAATACATTAAGGCATCTGTATGTTTATTTTAAGGCATCTGTGTGAATTACATAAGGCGTATCTCTTAAGGCATATGTGATAAATTAAAAGCATTTGTTTGTTAAATTTAAGGCATATGTTTGTTAAATTTAAGACAGCTGTTTGTTCAGTTTAATGCATATGTTTGTTTAGTATAAGGTATGTGCTTGTTTAGTTTAAGGCATCTCTGTGAATACATTAAGGCAACTGTTTGTTTATTTTAAGGCATCTGTGTGAATATATCTTAAGGAATATGTGATAAATTAAAAGCACTTGTTTGTTAAATTTAAGTCATCTGTTTGTTAAATGTAAGGCATTATCTGTTTTTAGTTTAATGCATATGTTTATTTAGTATAAGGCATGTGCTTGTTTAGTATTATTAAAAATGTGGAATAAAATTAATGCATCTGTAAGCGTTTATTTTAAGGCATCTGTGTAAATATCTTAAGGCATATGTGATAAATTAAAAAGCATTTGTTTGTTAAATTTAAGGCATATGTTTGTTAAATTTAAGGCATTTGTTTAGTTAAATTACCAATCCAATTCAATATATTTTTGCAACATGAATGTGGTGATGAAGCTGCCAAAAAACTATAATAAATCATGCTCAAACATTACGTTCATAACGCGTTTGGGTGAACTATAAAAAGAAGAGAAAATAAAATTAAAATAAAAACAATGTTTGAAACATGAAGAAAATATAATTCCTTCTAGTATTTTTGTCCTACGTACAGCATGAGTATCCCAACAGCTTGATTTGCTGAACTGTTTTCATGCGATCATATTGATAGTCATATAAGAGAAAAAAAGTAAAAACTGCATATAGTCAACAAAAGGTTAAAATATAATAAACATCACAGTGTATGAAAGAAAGTAATAACCCACTAATTAAGTAGGGCATCAGTTGTTCACACTAGTCATTAAATAGACCTTTCAAAATCTTCAATTACACGTAATCAGCCTTTAATCCATAATACCCTCCCTTTATTTAGTGCTCGAGGTGAAAAGATTCGCATCATAGAAACTTATCCGGTTTGTGATCTACATACCCAACGTACATTATGTTACGCAAAAAAAAATAATTTTTGAATAGTGTACCCTCTTTTTTCTTTCAGAATAAAAGTAAATCAATGTAAATAAATGAAAACAAAGTATTTCCAAAAAAGTGCATAGTGGGCTTTATACGAACTAAGCAGGGTACAAACTGATAACCTATATAATGGTACTAATAAGCTCGTTTTTTCTAAACAGTGTAATTAAAAATAAAACAGCGGCATCCTCTAGCAAGTAACTGGACCTTAACTCACAATACATAAACAGGAGTAATACAATCCACACACAAAAAGCTAAAAATGATCAGTAGCTCAATCCCAAAAATAACAGCTAAGGGTGTGTTTGGCATTATGTTTAAAAGTTGATTACAAATATTGACTTAAAGATTATAGTAACTAACCTGTTAATAAGCATTACACCAGCAGCTAAAGCTAAATTAGTCTAACTAACATGTTATATGCCAGATGCTAATTGGGCTCCAACTCATCTAAGTATTTCAATCACTCAGATTATAAAGATAAATTAGTCTAACTATAGTAACTAACCTGTTAATAAGCATTACACCAGCAGCAACAAGACATATCGCAATCTTGTTAATAAATAAATAAATATGTGAAAGGAAGAAACTGTTGCAAAAAAATATACTAAAAACAACAAAGTCAGAACTTGTTTTCCACTTCACCTTTATGACTACATAATACTCGAGAACTTGTTTTCCACTCTCGATCAACCGCAACTCCCCCATGACCTGTACTATCTCTCTTTTCACACAAAAACACATTTAACGAACTAGCAAGCGAATCCTCAACAGTAAATATTGATATCTCAACTCTACAATACATACAATTTTATAAATAACAAGTCACTTAAAAACTTGATACCAACCTCAAAAAACACAGCTTTAGGCGGCGTTTAGATATCTAGTTTTAGGCAGCGTTTGGCCAAATTCCTCTTGCCTAAATTAATTAGAGCATCACATTGTAACTATAATCTATTAAAAAAATTAAGGCATGAGAGTGTAAAATTAGTGCATCGCAGTTATAAACTCTCATTTAGGCATTTTATCAAACTCTTGGTGTGCAGTTTTTGGAAACATGTTTTCCATGTATCTATTTCTTAATTTCTTTTCAAAATAACTATCCTATATAATTAATCATGTCAATAAACTCTTAAATTGAGTACATCTAAAAACAAAGATGATGATTAACTCAACATGAACATAAAATGGTATAGATAAAACAACAAGAATCACATATATAAGCTTTATAATTGATTTTAAGTAGAAAAAATAACAGAACTATAATAGAAATCAGTTACATACCTGAATTTGATCTTCGATTGGAGAATTTATGATGAGATGATTTCGTGTATCTGATAACATAATCAGATAATATGATAAGATTTCGACAGGAGATGTTTTCATGAATTTGAATTCATGAATCTGATTTCGTGAATCATCAATTGGAAAAAGTAATGAGATAAAATGGTGTATATGATAGAACTGAGAGAAAAAACAATCAAACCGTGGGATGAGAGAAGGAAGAAAAAGAAAAAAATGAAAAAATATCATTATATGTTAAATGTGCGAATTTAAAAAATCATCCCTTAAAGAATGAATGAAAATACAATCAGGTCCCTGTAGTTTGGTGTGAAAAAAAGAGGGGAAGGAGGCTTGATCCAACGGTTGTAGATAAGTTTTCTAGGTTTTCCACCGAGATGAGGTTTTCTCATGATCCCACTTGAACACTGTGACCAAATGTCATATATGGTCACACTAAACATTTTGTCACACATTATTTAAGTGTAGCCAACATTCAGTACATATGGTCACGTAACTTAATATGTGTGTTTAAAGTTTAGTTTGTGTTAGCTTGCTAAAAGCTAATGTGTATAGTCACATTTACTATATGCCTTTACAATAGCCATGTCATATCACAAATATGTGACTAAATTATGTTTATGGCCACATTTAAGGTGATTATATGTGACCAATATATTCATAACAGTTACATCATGAATTATTCATGTGGCTATTGTTTAGAACAAAATGTGAAATCGGTCATCCTTAAATTTCATGCTTTGTGTGACTAAATATTACAAAAGGCCACACATTCGAACATCATGTGGCCATTGGATAAACAATAGTTACACAAAATACACATTTCTTCACTGTAAACAACATATGGTCACACTTATTAACACTTTTGGCCACTTTATGCTTAATTGTATATGACTAAATACCCAAAACAAACAGGCTTTGTATGACTAAATATTACAAAAGACCACACAAACATAAAATTCATGTGGCCATTGGATGAACATTAGTCACACAAAATACATATTTCTTCACTTTAAACAGCATATGGTCACACTTATTAACACTTGTGGCCACATTATGCTTAATTGTATGTGGCTAAATACCCAAAACAAACATGCTTTGTGTGACTAAATATTACAAAAGGCCACACAAACATAAAATTCATGTGGCCATTGGATGAGCAATAGTCACAAAAAATACACATTTCTTCACTTTAAACAGCGTATGGTCACACTTATTGACACTTTTGGCCACTTTATGCTTAATTGTATGTGACTAAATACCAAAAAAACATGCTTTGTGTGACTAAATATTACAAAAGGCCACACAAACATAAAATTCATGTGGCCATTGGATGAACAATAATCACACAAAATACACATTTCTTCACTTTAAACAGTATATGGTCACACTTATTAACACTTTTGGTCACTTTATCCAGTACATATGGTCACGTAACTTAATATGTGTGTTTAAAGTTTAGTTTGTGTTAGCTTGCCAAAAGCTAATGTGTATATTTATGCACGATCATGTGTGACTAAATTATGTTTATGGCCACATTTAAGGTGATTATATGTGACCAATATAATCATAACAGTCACATCATGAAGTATTCATGTGGCTATTATTTAGAGCAAAATGTAAAATCGGATGTGACCAATATATTCATAACAAGAAAATAAAAAAGTATTTTACACCCCAACGAGAATCGGACCCGCAACCTCCTTTACGGAAGTCAAGCGGGTTACCATCTTGCATGAGTAACCTATTCGTTAATGTATTGCATTTTCTGTGTAATAAAGAAGTTTAAGCTTCATTGTTTTTGGCTAGTAGCTTAAGGAATGCTTATAGAAACTGCTTATTAAACTTTAGCCTGCAAATTCAATGTGCAAGTGCAATGTGCAAATGCTTGCTTGCAAATGCAAGCTGCAAATGTAATGTACAAATACAATGTGCATATGCAATCTGCAAATGCAATGTGCAAATGCAAGCTGCAAATGCAATGTACAAATGCGATGTGCATATGCAAGCTGCAAATGCAATGTGCAAACTGCAATAACACACAAACCAGCAGATTTAATAAGCAGTTTTAAAGCCGATAATAAGCAGTTTAATAAGCAGAATTAAGAAGTTTATTACCAACTTCATAACTCATCCGGGGCATCGCCCGGGTTTGAAAGCCTCGTGTAATATAAGATTCAGTTTTCACATTTAATACGGCTGTATTTATGACTCAAAACCAAAAACTTCGATCAAAACTCACTTTTCTAGCTCATATCCACGGTTGAGTTACCATAGCCATGAATGTAATTCCTCATTTACAGATCCATTAATGCACATGAAGGTTTTGGCGTTACAAAATGCAAAAAGATTCCAAATTAACTACCATTCAATACAAAAGATTAAGGAGTAACATTTGTTTTATTCTTTCACATTTTATACCATATTTAACACATATCAGTTTCTTGAGAAAGCCATTGTGCTGTCATTGTTTTTTACTATTTTTCGTTTTTTAATGGAAGATGGAGGTGAAGAATTGGCAAACATATTGATTACAAGGTAAACCATTTTTGTTTGTGTTTAGGTGTTTCAATTTGATGCTTTTGTGAATTTGACCCTGAATATGCTCAAATATATGATGTTTTGTGTGTTTTTTTTTGTTTTTGGCATAATTTGGATCATTATTAGTTTCTAATCTCAGATGTTTAGAAGGCTTTCTCAACATGTTTGTGGTGGTCCTAATTATATGCATAAAACATGCTTGATGAAATGTCTAAATAAAATTGTTTCATTATCAAAAACAAATGAAGGTAAGTTTTATCACAATTTTGTTCATTTTATGCATTTTCCATCTTCACATGAAGGTAAATTTAAATAAATCGTTTTATTTTTAATCTCATATGGCCAGACAAAGAGAACAACAAGAACACAATTTGGCTATTTTCATAAGGACCATGCTCTCTCTTTCTTAAGGTAAGATTTTAAGATTGCATGCCTATGAAGTTTTCGACGAAATGCTTTCATAAGGACCAAGCTTTGTTGAGGTAATTCATTTTTATTCTTATCTTTTAATTTGAGAATATGATTAATTTTGAATTAAGGATAATGGGTGTGAAAAAGTTTTGTTTTTGATTTTTTGTTGTTGGTTTACAATCGTAAGCATGTACCTAATTAGTTTCTTAAAACAAAAGTTAACAGTGAAATATGGGTTCGTGGGCCGAATCTAATGCAAGGTATAGTTTCTGAATTATTTATTTTTGGACAAATATTAAAACCATTTTGATATACAACTCATAGATACTATCATTAATATGTGAATATAGAATATCTCCATAACAAAGAGGCAACAGAACAAGCCATGGATAAACAAGGCTGGCTGCATACCGATGATCTTGGTTATTTTGATGAAGGAAGGATATACGTTGTGGATCGATTGAAAGAGCTTATCAAGTATAAGGTCAGGTAATTTTGTTTTACATTAGTCAAACTCATATAGAAGATGTTGGCACAAAGCACTTTTGCTTATAAATTTGTGTTGTTGTCCAAACATTGAAGAGGGCTACTAATCTTGACCCATGAGTATAAGTTCATACAAATACGGATTACCTGCTCATGTAAGTATGCCTTATTATGATCCATATCAATTTTACATTTACATACCAATGATGTATCTAAATCAATGTGCGTGGAAATATTCTGCAATGATGAATGTGACAGAACCCGCTAACGCAAATGTTCATCAATAGAATGCATATTAGGCCTTCATCTTCAGGTGGCACGATAATTGCAGCTACCGACTTAGTCAAGGAACGTGGAGTTGACAATCAACATTTCAAATTGGTAAGCAGCTTAACCATTTGTATTGTGCTCTATGTTTTTCTGCTTGCAATATTGTTAAGTTTCACTAATTATATTTTGGATATTTGCAAAAGCTGAGCGAGAGGTATCTAGGCACAATAATAGACTGAAACAATATTTTAACTAATATTATTCTTTGGCAATGTAATTGTTGTGGTATACTTAAGAAAACATTATTTCAGTCTTTTATGTTTTCTTAAGTAAGCATGTGGTATGTAAAGTTCTAAGTTTTTGTGATATTGTTTGTGTAGTGTAAAGAATATGTATGTGCAATCATGAATCTCAAGTAGCATAATAATATCATTGGAAGTAGCACTAAGGGTAGGCAAGAAAGGTCAAATAGTGGCAGGGGGAAGTTTGGGGACTTGATCCAAGAGATGTTAGAGTCCCTTTTTAGGTGTGTGGTTGAACAATGTCAAAAAAAGATCACGTGAACTTGATATCTCTGAATTGGTATTTGTTATTGTCGTTAAGTCTTTGCAGCTGCAAATTATGTTTGCACCATACAATTAATGAATGCAGTAGCTTCATCCACAATAGCAAACAACAAAGTTTTAAACAGGATCTAATTAGCATACGAATTCAGACACCAACATACGAAACCCTTATTTTTCTTTTCTTTTTCTTCATCTTGAACCTGGCTCGGATACCATGTAGAAACTAAAGATACAATGCAAAGTATACTTGAATTGAATAGCTGTTACATGAACCAAAAGTTTACATTGTATTGAACTTGTTATGTACATAACAAAGAGAATACAAGAGTATTTATAGGACAAGAAAAAGTGAAACCCTAAAAGCTAAATGGGCCATGGGCCTCTTATGGGGTAACCGATAGTCAATAGTCAACAGTCAACGGTCAACACTCAACGGTCAACCTTTGTTAACTAACTGAAAAAACTACATGTAATATCCAGAAACACCAAACGTAACGCCACATAACTAATTAATCTAAAAATACTTCCAACATCCCTGGTTCTCTAATAACACTATATGTAACTTACCCAGAAACACCACACGTTGATTCTCGAAATGAATAGAAATCCGTCTCTCGTTGTAAGTAGGATATTCAAAATACACAAATATAAGGAGAAATCAAATATTTTATTAAATGATTCAAATTTTGTAACCAAAGCTGATATTGATTTATGTGTCATACATGTTCCTCCATTATGATGAGTTCCATGTTGATCACCTTTGGTTTATTGCGCATTGGTTACATCCAAGTTCTAACAATATGAACACGTAAGATAATATTTTCTCTTACATCAGAGAGGTTCAAGATAAAACCATTGTCAAACCTGATTGCCATTTGGTTATTGATAAGAAGAAATAAAAGTATTAATTGTGATATGCATATGACATTACTTAACCTCCTCAACCCCCAAAATTAGCATAACCTATTCATATAACTAATTGTAAATTGTCAATCAAGATAACATTTTACCTAAAATAAGTTTAGTATCCACATATAAATCGCTAATATTTTTTTCTTTATGACAACCAATTGTAACCCTGTTTTAATGATATAAATTCCAATAATTCAAAAAATATATTTCAAACATGAAAAAATTTGCTTAGTTAAAATTTTCTTCTGTGAGAACCAATTACAATTTAGCCAAAGTTTCCCAATACTATGTCAGGCGATTATGAAGAAAGGAAAGATTATTAAAATCTAACAAAAATCTATTAAAATCGAAATTGAAGAAATTGTCTCATGCTGTTATGAAGAATGCAACATTTATAGTTAAATCGAAAAATAAATTTATTTAACAGCCTAACAATTTGCTTTGTCACAGTCGAACCAACAAAATCACTACAATGAAACCCAAAAAAGGTCGAACAAACAAACCTAAATTAGAAGTCTTAAAAATGAATGTTAGAGAAGGGAGATGTGAAAGTGAGGGATTATTTGATTATGTGTTTTGAGTATTAGTTTGAAATGGAGGGATTATATGTGTTTTGAGAACGAATTGATTTGGGAGAGAGATCTTCATAGCGTATCTGATTTTTATTTTTGGAGAAGATAGTAAAATAGGAGAGGTTTCATGATTAGACTTGATTTAGGGGAACGCTTCATTTGTTTTGGTCAACTTGTTAAAGGCTTTTTGACTTTTGTAAAAACAGTGTTTACAAAATCCACATGTCAAGTTTATGTTAGAAGTTAGTTATAAAGAAATTAATTATATGACTGAAAAATAAAAGGATTATTTTCTTTAGCTTTGTTGACTTTTTTCAATGTCATGTGTCAATCTCTAGTTAAATGTTATTTATCAAAAAACTTATATAGAGGGATGAAAAAAATTATGTTTTATAGAAGTGTATAGATAGATATATAGATATTAGATATAGATATATATAGATTTATATTTAAAGGGATAAAAAAGCTTCCTATTAATGTTATGTAAAGAGAGAATCCTTAGGACAAATTTCATATATAATCATACAAAATAAAAAAGACTTGAATTCTCATCCATGACTATGAGCTCCATGTTCTTGATGTGTTGTTTATTATACACTCGTTGCACCCAGTACAATTCGGACACGTTATTTAATGTTGTCTTTCACATGAGACAAATCACTAATATAACCATATTTCGCCCATTATCCTCAAATAGACAACATTGACCCGAAAGAAATTGAAACAAAAATTCTTACAAAACAAATCACCATGTCGCCCATTATCCTCAAACCATATTTTTTAAGGTTTTTTTAATTGTATTTCGCAATTTATAAATTATTAAAGGATTCTTAAAAAATAAAACACCATTTAGGCCATTAGCCTCAAATAATGTTTTTTAGGATTTTTTTTTCAATAGTATTTCACAATTCATAAATTATTTAGACCTAATTATTAGCACTAGTTAATACATATTATTGAGACCTAATTGTATCTTTTTTATACAAATTCGAAGACATAACAATGAAAAAGAATAAACTAATTGTAACAAAATCGCCACAAAAATTAGAAAAAAGTTACCTTTAATTATTTTATCTTTAAGAGTTGACATCAAAAGACAAATGTGATCCATTCCGTATGTTAGGCTGGGATGATTGATGTGATTGTAAATCTTGCTAAAAATATAGTCAATTACAATTGTGGTGGTTGACTTTTTTATAGAATGAATTAGAGAAGATTGAGATCTATTTGTGGAATGTCTTTATGACATTAAACCACAATGTTGAAACTGTTAATTAGACGGGGTTGACTTATTCTATATTGTTTTAAATACCATATAGGAGAGTAAACATGAGAATGAAACATCATCAATAATTAATTATGCTGCTTCAATGAGTTGTTAAAATGTCTGTTTTAATAAAAAATAAAAATACAAATAGATTTATATCGATAATATTAAGAATAATTAAATAATATTTAGTTACCATGATGAAACTCTGTAGGTATTGTATCTTGATGGGAGATCCAATTTCTTTAAGAATTAATGTCTAATTTTAATTAATGAATTATGGTAATGATTTAATAATCATACCCTAATTAAGATTTGATCAATGCTTGACCTCTCTTATAAATAAAGGATTATTCACCTCATAAAAAACACACAAACACATCTTCCTCTCAACTTTCTCAGTAAAAACAAACAGAGAAAAATGGGTAAAACATCAAAGTTCTTCAAGTCACTATTCGGGTTCAAACCATCAAACCCAAAACGACTTTGTTGTTCCTTGTTCAAATCATCCCACAAACAACATAACCATGACGAGGCCATCCTTGCTGACGGAGGATCGGTTCAGTCACGGCCACCTAGTGTTGTGGAAAAATTGATGGGACTGGAAGCTTTGCCCGATTCTGCTATAACCATTCAAAAACAAGAAATGGGCGTGACCCCAATTAGCCCTCCATTTTGTGTGGTTGCTTCTAAAGTGGTAACCTTGTTCAAATCATCCCACAAACAACATAACCATGACGAGGCCATCTCTGCTGACCGAGGATTGGTTCCCGTCACGTCCACCTAGTGTTGTGGCAAAATTGATGGGACTGGAAGCTTTGCCCGATTCTGCTACAACCAATCGAAAAACAAGAAATGGGCATGAACCCCATTTAGCCCTCATTTTATGCGGTTACTTCTAAAGTGACGAGTCGATGAGAAGGGTCCCATTTACGTCTAGCTAAAAGTGAAAGTTCCTCGAAGATGTCCCTAGTGGAGTACTCTGACCACATCCAACTACATGTCCACACTGAGTCTTCAACGGGCTAAGCCTTAGGTCAATAAGTGCTCCTGTGCGGAACGAAGAAGAAAGACACGTTTCAACCAAATGATGATCAACACCGCGAGGCTGTTGGTGAAGTGAAGAAGGCTACTTACAGAGGAACTCAAGTGTCTCGTGAAGTGTCTCTTATAGAGCCTGTTTCAGGTTAGAGATTAAAGTATCTCTCTCTTGGTAATATGACATAAGTACTTATAAACTCTTGTTATTCACGGCCATTTGGTGGCACGTATGACCACTGGCGGAGCCTACTTTTTTTCTTGAGGGGGCATTATTTTTGATGAATTTAAAAACTACATTGAAAATTTTTTTCTTAGGGGGTGGGGGGACCTTGCCCCGAGGCCCTCTCCCTATCTCAGCGACTACTGTAATGACACCAGCATGATAGTTTACCTACGGCAGGTATGCGGGCATGGCATGTGGCATTTTTGTTACAAGGATTACAACAAATCAAAATGTTAATAAATATATTATAAGTGATTCAACCATATTATGAAATCCATAGCTATTATATTTTCTATTTGATTGAGAAAAGATAGTTTGCCACAATCTTTTTCATGGTCATCTCTGACACTTACTCTGTTTTAATAAAAAATAAAAATACAAAGTCCCATATGGAGTTGATACCACATGTGGAATAAGGAAATATGATACATGAGCACCAAAAGTGACCCAGTTGGTCAAAAACAAACTGTGATCGTAGTCTTTCACAAATGACTAGCCATAAAGTAACAAAAAGTGGTCGGTAAGATAAATTTGCAATCAGAGAATCATGTCTTAAGGAATGTAAATGGTTTTAATACTTTGGTATTAGTTTTTTTAAGCAAAGTTAAATCAAAACTGAATGCTAAATAAAAATTATTACTTGCAACGGGAGAGGGATATTTGAATGAACCCCATAAACTATAGTTGCCTAGTTGGTATATAGTGCTATACAGATGTGCCGTTCTAAGAAAAAGTGCTATACAGAGGTGGCAATGGGTGGGTCTGGTGAGTTAGGTAATGTGTGAACTTTTTGTTGGTTAATGATCGTCGGTCTTAGTTGACCCCAGAGACTTATTGTTCAAGATATATCAACATTTTTTATATATAGGTAGTATGTCAAATATGATAACAGAAATATGTCGACAATATTGCTATTTAAAATACTAGTTGACTCTCATGTTTCAACCCATTTGTTTTATTTGACTTGTTCCCTTTTTAGCCAACGATTTTTTATGCCAACTTAGTTAAACGAGTAATATTTTGACTGTTATAGATAAAATATAAGTCGAATGGGTCCATTCATAAGTAAATGTGTCAACATTGGCACCCTCTGTTATACAAGCGATTCAATTTTATTTGATTATTTATATCCCTATATGCTTACAATTTCACGAATTGACACTAGCTTTGATTTCACAGATGATTCTATCCAAGTGATTAAAGATCAATGGGAAATGCCAGATGATGTCATTCCTAACACACTCAGCTTTGGTGTTTCTTCTGAGATTAACCGCAAAAAGATGCAAAACATCGAGCATTTGGTTCAAAAACTCACAAGGCTCAACTCCACTCACGACGAAGCACACACAGATTACATTGCATCTCTATATGAAAAAACAAAGCCGGATGATAGGTATATTTCTGAAATCCTATTGGCTTCAGGGCTTCTCCTCAGAGTCCTCGGGTCGACCCTCACAACATTCGAGTTCCACTCTTCGGGCCACCCGATTAATCCCTTGTTATTTAACACCCCCAAATTGGGTCGCAGCGGAATATTGAATATCCGGGAGAATTACATTACAGATCAATAGCACAAGATATGAGATTGACCTCAAAAAGAGTCATTTAAAATACAATACATTGGATTTATTAAAATCGTTTGATACAAAGCACGAAGGCTTAAATAGTTCAACATTTGAAATAAAGATTCTAGAAGATAATAATCGTCCCGAAATATAATGAATCCAAATCTTTATGCATGACACCCAAAAGACAATTCCAATGTATCCTGTGCACATCGTGCATCATTGACCAGAGAAAAACATGCTTAAAATGTCAACATAAATTTGGTGAATTCATAGGTTTATGTAAATGAAATGTAGGACCGTAAGATTTTCAAGTGTATGATAATGCAACATATGCAAATATCACAAATGTAATTACGTTTTCCTAAGCTCATGACACCGAAGCTCGACATGTATGAATGCAATATAAATATTGCCACATTGCCCGTGATGATGTTCTAACCCGCAACATCCGAATCCGACATGGTATACATCCGTTGGTTCACTTCGTGACACCAGTGAGAGCTACTCACCCGGATGAGGATGTCAACCCCAATAGATCTACTTATAACATTCACGCTCACACAAAGTAATTGACATTTCATGATAATGGGCTCAAAGGGTTATCGCTACTTAGGCAAACACGTAATCATGATAAAATGTACACTTACGTCCAATTTGTAAAACAAAGCATGTTTCTCACCCCAAAAGATATAAAACATTTATCCAAAATGAGTAAAAGTGGGGCTATGAACTCGCATTGAGTATTGATAATGTAGAAGCAAAGTAGTGGCACGAAAAACGATGCAAAAGACTTTATCTGCAACCTATGAATAAATAATACATATTCACCAAACGGAAAAATAATAATATAAATACTTGCAATCTTGTCCCTAGTGTGTGCTTGAGTTATAAATGAATTAAATGACATTTGAAAACAATTTCTCATTTTAAAATAGTCAACTTTATCGGGTCAACGCGGTCAAAATATATGTATGTAATTTATGACTCTGGACATTTAAGAAACTAGGTGGTACATACTTTAATTTATTAGTTTAGGTCAGGCTTTGGTTTGGTCTCTAAGTGCGTTAATTAATTCGATGAAAACGTTGACGTTTACTTTTTGAGTTAAACATATATTTTAACATGAGTCGTCTTAGAGTTTTACGATTTGTTTACGGGTTCGTTAATTGACGACATTAAAAAGTAAAAGTATATTTGAAAACTCCGTTGGGTAGTCTACAACTTTCATTAAATGAGTTTCGTCTAAAAACGTCGTTTATGTTTTTAAAAATAGTGTTAAACATGTCCAAACATTGAAGAGGGCTACTAATCTTGACCCATGAGTATAAGGTCATACAAATACGGATTACGTGCTCATGTAAGTATGCCTTATTATGATCCATTAGAATTTCACAGTTACATACCAGTGATGTATCTAAATCAATATGCATGGAAATATTATGCAATGATGAATGTCACAGAACCCGCTAACGCAAATGTTCAAAAATATATATGAAAAGGTTAGAACTACCTATCCCATATGCAAGAATGACAGAGAACAAATCAAATGGTAATTAAAAAAGAAAATTAAACCAATAAATTAAAGAAAAACTTTAAAGAACAGTAATATGTTAATAAAATTTAACACCCACAGGCATCAATTAACTTCCTTAATTAGGGTCTAAAATTAACCCTCATGTTTCAATTTAAAGATCGGTAAAGAACAACATGGAGGGGATATAACTCACCACGACCGGTGACGGTGATGTTATGGGTGAGGGGAAGAACACCGGTTGATGTGAAGGGGATGTTATGCGATGGCATAGGGAAGGGAGGAGGAGGGGAAGTTGGAGAAACGTACATGCGTTTGTGAGTGATGAAAAGATTGATTAAACCCGCCCAAAATTTTGTGATTGAAGAGAAATTGAATTAAAACCCGCCCATTTTCCTCCAAAGTAGTATGTTTCTTCTGTTAGAGATCACTATGTTGCTCAAATCTCTTCGCGCTTTTTGGGGTGATTTGTTACTGATACTTCCTTAATTCTTATTGTCTCAACTCTGCGTTTATGGTTTTATGGACGCGTTTGTTAAAATTGTAGAATCCATGCTACTGAAGAGATTATGACACCCTTGTATCAAATAGAAGGCAAATAACATTATTTACATGATTTACTTGTGAATGCTGTTGAATTTATGGTTCTATACTCGACATGTAGTCTTATTCTAATTTAAGTAACCTCACTTACTAACAAAAATAAGGGCATAGAGCCCGGTTGAAAAGGGTAATAAAGCCCGGTTTTGCAGAGGGGCTCAAAGGGGAGGGGACTATTCTAAAAGCAAATAGAGCCCGGTTTTATAATTAGAAACATGGCTCTGTGTCAATAAAATTAATAAAAAAAATTATGAAATAATTCTAGCTATAAAATCTTGTTATTGATTCGATCAAAGAATGCTCATAAGTTTACAACTGATACTTTACCACAAAAAAAAAATTACAACTGATACAATGAGATCTATCTTTCCTACCATAT
Organism: Tanacetum coccineum; assembly: GCA_026074375.1. Taxonomy (NCBI): domain Eukaryota; kingdom Viridiplantae; phylum Streptophyta; class Magnoliopsida; order Asterales; family Asteraceae; genus Tanacetum; species Tanacetum coccineum. The sequence goes on along the minus strand of BQNB010007322.1, from coordinate 49,743 downwards.
GACTAAACTTGCAAAAACCTACATTATGAAAAAGTACAGGTAACTTTAATTGACTACATGAAGGAAAATCGTAAGCAGATGACGTCGACCATAAATCTTCCGTTTAGGGTTGAAATCTGCCCCTTGTGTTATGAAGGGGCCGCATTACAAGCGAGTTGGTAAACTGCCCAATGAGAAGCATAGATGAACAAAAAGAACAATAGTTTATCAATGTTTCAGGCCCATAATGTACACAATGCAGAGTTTTTAAATTTTCAAAAAGTTATAGCTTATGCTATTAATAGCACTTTGTTAGTCAATTCAATTCCACTAGATTGTAGGAATATTGAAGTATATTCACTGACCCTAATGCAAATCTCATCAGCTGCTCGTGGTGCTAATTGAAGAGTAATATGATCCAATAGCGATTGTCGACTGTATAAGTTCAGTAAGAAAAAAAAGTGATATTAGTAAAAGAAAATGGGAAAAGAAAGATAATATGATGTTAATAACTCGACTGAAGACAAATATGTATTTGCTATTAAAATTATACAGAGTACTTTTAGTATAAATATATAAATGGTTTAAACATACCTCAGTTCTTCCATAACTAGCACAGGAGAACCCACTTGCCTTCCCAACAGCCTTTCAAACACAGAAAAATCATACCAATGAAGAAGACACAAAAAGTATGACAATTTTGGATATAACAACCTGTATTAATACAGAGTACCAAAATATATATGAAAAGGTTAGAACTACCTATCCCATATGCAAGAATGACAGAGAACAAATCAAATGGTAATTAAAAAAGAAAATTAAACCAAAATAAATTAAAGAAAAATTTTAAAGAAACAGTAATATGTTATAAATACCAACAACATTCAATTAAACTCTCTTTAATTACGGTCTAAATTAACACTTGTTTCAAATTAAATTTTGAAAGAACAAATGGACGGGGGATATAATTACCACGGTACCGGTGATGGTGATGTTTATGGGTGAGGGGATTAAAGAACACCGGATAGATGTGAAGGGGATGTATGCGATGGCATAGTGAAGGGATTTTGGGACTTAAAGGGGCATTGTTGGAGATAACTTAGGAACTAATACATTCAGAATAGTATTTAGTTTGAAAACCACTTGTATTCATAGTTTATTTTAGCAAGTATCCCCCTCCACGGGGTTTATAAAACAGTAAAATAAGTGAAGGCGAGGGTTGTATGGAACTTCCACTGAAGTCTCTTGAAAAGTAATCATTGTTTAAGAATATCACGGGTATGTTAAAATGAGTAAGTAACAAGCATGTATCCCCTCGCGGGTTTATAAAAATTTAAAAGATTGAAATGCGAGGCTATGAACTCACAATATCGATTATAAGTACTTATGTATATAAAAACAATTGAGCATGTATCCCCCTCGCGGGCTTATAAAATATTCATATAAGATTAAAAGTGAGGCTATGAGCTCACCTTAACGGGAAATCTAATGGGCAAAAAGTATATGAATGAATGCGAAAAGTTAACGGCTTCGTCACAACCCTGGGTATAATATGTTCATGTCTTTAGTTTGAATTGGATATTTTTTATGTCATAAAGGCCTTAATGTAATATCCATTTGATTAAAATATTATGGAAAATATGTAATCACTGTTGGGCTATCATTATCCAGAGGCCAGCAGTATTGTTTGAGGATGGCCAGGGGCACTTTAAAGCGAAAACCCAGTAGCAAACTGTCAAAACCAATACCAAATGTTCCCAATTCTATTCTACCTAAAAAAACCCCTCACATGAAATTCCTAGGTAGCGTGATTACATTAGGTTTTAAGTTTCTACAAAATCTAGATTATTTTATATATATTATTTAATTTCAAAAAATTAATACAAACCCCACACACAAACCACTAAATCAAAACAAATTCAAACTATAACAAAACCCCCCCCCCCCAACATCACTACACTATATATTAAATTATTATATATATATATATATATATTATATTTATATATATCTATACCCCCCCCCCCCCCCCCCCCCCCCCCCACACCCACCTAGATTGGCAATAATATACCCTTGGTATTATAAACTTAACGGTTTAGTCATTTATATACTCAAATATTTATATATTAAACCTTTTATCTCTGTATTTGGCAAAAAAGTTCCCTCTATTGTTATAACTTTAATAAATGATATTTCAGTCCTTGTTGTTTATAAATTTCCAAAAGTTAAAATTTATATCCTTTGCATGAAACCAGAAAATCCATAATAAGTTGTTTTTCAATATAAAAAAGCAATTTATAGGTTTAAAGCTTATTTAGAGTAAGCTAATATAAGTTTAGAAATAATAGACTTTTTTACAAACTTATTGCTTTATAGAAAAGGATTTTTGGGTATTCAAATATAAAATGCGAGTTCATTTTAGGTCCGGAAAAATTAATCCAAGGGTTAGCTACTTTTAAGATTGGTAAAATACTTTATAGAAATGATAAACAAGCTTATTTGAGGAGCTTATAACAACAGCTTATAGGTTTAGCTTATGGATTAAAAGAAAACGAGTAAATTAGGGTTTCATAGGTTCGTTTGGTTTTAAAACTTTATAACGAGTGGGTTTTAAGCTCTAATCTTTTAACAAGTGTATAGAAATAATCATGAGAACCTTATAAGAGTTTAAAAACATATAGAACCTGAATTTGAGCTTGTGGTTTTGAAAATGGAGGTCGAATGGGACTTTTTCTTTTTAGCTTGTACGCTAGGCTTTGACTCGTGTAGCTTTAAGACTTCATTCTTCTTGGTTTCTTGGCTTCTCCTCTGGTCTTGTGGCTCTTTCTTACTTCCTTGATTAGCCTTGGGACTCAATTGATGCTTATGAATTGAGTTTTGAGGTAGGGTTGAAATGAAGGGGGTAAAAACGCCACCCCCCCACACATTCACTTCCATACCCCCCTCCACCTTTAACCTCGCACTTCCCTATTTATAGTCGAATGACCCTTGGTGAGCAAGGAAACTTGGAAGCTATGCTGAATATGGGGATTGTGACAAGGATCAGCAAGGTATGAGTTTTACAAGCTATAACTAGTAGGATGGAAAGGTGGATGGTTATAGGATGATGTATGCGGGCCGCCGCAGACAATGTATTGATGTCTAAAAGCGTGATGTGCGGCCATATCCTTGGTGGCCAAGACTTGGACTTAGAGGAGCTTGTAGCTTCTTGTAGATGAATTAAGCACTGTCATTAAGGTTCTTGGATTGTACTGAGTTTAACAATAGGTAGAAATGAATAGTAAAATGGGGTCACGGGGTAGGAGTTGGTACTGGCTGTTATCCGCTTTTTTTTTTACTTTTTTTTGTTTTAGGGTTTTGAACTTTTAGATTGAGTTAGGTTTAGGGTTTAAGATAGTTTAGGGTTTAGGATTAGTGTTAGGATTAAGGTTTAAGGCTTTTTAGGGCTTAGTTTTAAGGTTTAAGTGAAATTAGGGTTTAGGGTTTCGTTTTAGGTTTTAGGGTTTTGTTTTAGGGTTTAGGGTTTTTAAAATTTGTATGAGGGATTAGGATTAGTGTAATTAGGGTTTACATGTTGTACATTGAGTGTACTAGCTTGCACAAAAGTGGTGTTCGAAATGGATTGAAAACGGTGGTAAAATGGCTATTTTGAGGGTTCATTGGCTTAATGAACTTATACATTGTGCTTTTTAAATGGACTTCGTATTATTGTTTTTAGAGGGAAAGTTATTCAAACTGTCATGTATTGAACTTGTACACATGCTTTGGAATATGTGTACATCTCTCGCTTTTTATGTGACATATATTACATATAATTAGGGTTTTGATATAAACGTTTATCGTTTAAAGCCTGTTTTGAATGATACGTTGTTAAAATGGATAACGTTTTTGGTAAAAATGATACTTAGGGATAGAATAGATATATTAGGATGTTTACATGATATAAACATAGATATAGATGACATAGGTAGGTTGTGTGAGCTCGTTAATTTTAGTTATGAAAACCATGTTACATAGTGGAATAAAGCGAAAAATTTCCGTACAAAGGTAGTATGTATAAATAGATGGATATTATATTGCATCTAATTTAATAGATTGAATATTTACATTGATGAAAAAATTTTTGGTTGTAATAGTTAGCTGTTGTCACACTCTAAATTTTTACCGATGATACGGTAGCCGTTTCTGATTGGTAGTTTGAAATTTTAAATTTTCGTTTAATTTTTTACGGTGTACGAGGCGCGCGCGCGTTCCGTTATTTACTAAGAATCATTGCCAGAAGTGATCCGTGCATCAAATCATCATAGTCTTTCGTCAGTAGACGCGTTTTTACGAGTTAATTAATTTTTAAAACTTCATAATTTCCCGTGATGTCGTTACTCGTTTTCGTTAGTTGCGTTGATTAAGTGCTTTTATGATCAAATTATGCATGATGCAGCTATGAAATTAATCAAAAATGAAGAGCACTAACCTCTTGGATGTGGAGACCAAATTGGTCCCCCTTGGCTCATCCTAACCGAATACACACACATACATGTCTAGGATACCATTTTTAAATTCATAAACATGAGATAACATTCCCATATAGTTGGAACAAGGACATGTACTCACCTAGTTTGATTGGTAGATCAAATTGGTCCTCCTTGTTTGACGCATACACACACCACACACACTCTTGCTATTTGTTTTTGCTTACTAGTTAAGCTAGTGCACACCATATAAACCAAAGGCATGTTTCATTTATTATTCATTCACTTCACAAAGAAAAATACACTTATCTTTGTTTTTCTCTTTCCAAACGTGTTCGCTACGTATCATACATATTATACTCATCTAATATTTTTCTATAATTTTATCAAAACCATTTTGACATTAAAAGTTTTATTTATAGTATTGATATTTGGGTAGTTAAAACACAACATTTTGGTTGTTTTAGTCTTGTTCATCATTCTAAAACCTTCAATCTTTGTAAGTCATCAAATCTTTATAAAACTTGTCTTTTGAGGTTATCTTAATGAGGTAAACATTGTTGTCACAACTCGTTTTATAAAAATAAGATTTTTAAAACTTCATAAACCATAAAATGTTATTATTATGGTTCGAAATAATGATACTATAATATAAGGAAAATCATTTAGGTTTTGTTAATCGTAGTTATCTTTCAACCTTAGCCGAGAGACCAAAATCCGCTCTCTTGTAGTCACAATAGTTATGGATTGTAAGAATTAGAACGTAACTAAGACTAATCCAATCTAATTGGATTATAACAATATTTAGAACTAGAAGATTCCTTCAATTATCTTACCTCTTCGTGAGGTTAGAGCACCTAAATTATGAGATTCTCGTATCGACCAAACTTTTGATGGACCCGAAGTTGAAGCAAAGGAAGAAATTATTGCAAGTACATGAAACCTGGTTGATAGAAGCCTCACTAGGTACTCTATTGAGTTAGCCGACAGAAAGATTATAGAAGTTGATACCAACATTTGAGTTAGTTTCGACGATATATCGATATAAGGTTGGTTACCAAAGTTACACGCCATGAAGGAAATTGTGATTAAATATCCGTGTTCGTATCCCTTTAGGTGATGAAACCTTAACGATTCGAAGCAATAGGAGTAATGGATATGCATCGATAGTTGCTAGTAAGCAGAGTTGTTTGATAGGATTGGTACGTTGGAGCGGGATAACCTGAGTCTTGGAGGCATGTTATGTGTTGAGAGAAAGAGAGTTGACCGTCTCTGGCATAGTTTGCCTTATACTCAAAAGGATTTGTAAGACCAAGTTCCTCACTCTAAGGAACTCCGATATTGTTCGTCAAAAGACAGGTAGAACTCCTTCAGCGATGTAAGACAACCAAGGATTGACAATCTAACTGTGAAGAACCGTTACCATTACCTAGTATATATGATCTTTTCGATCAACTATGAGGATCTAGCGTTTACTTGAAAATCGACCTAAAGACTAGATACCGCCAACTAGAGTTCGAGAAAATGATATTCTAAGACCGTAATAGGACCCGTTATGGACAATTCAAGTTTAAGGTCATGCCATTTGGTTTGATCAACACACCAGAGGCATTCATGGATCTCATTGAATTCGGGGTACAAGTACGTTACTTGTTAAGTTTGTGATAGTAATCGCATCGATGATATATATATTCGCTAAGAAACAGAAATAAGGGTACGAGGAAACACCTTAGGCGATATTTTGGGATTGCTTAAGAATAGCGCGAATGTTTGCCAATTCTCAAAAGTGTGAACGTTTGAGTCCTAAAAAGTTGCAAATTTCTTGGCCACGGTTGTTGATAGTCATGGCATTCCCGTCGTATCGCAATTTGGGTCAATGTCAAGGATTTGACAATGGTCTACGACTCCAACAAGATAAGAAAAAAATTTTAAGTATCCTGCCGGCTCTGTACTTAACGATGATTTATTGTAATTATGGTGAAACCTCTAACCAAATTGAACTAAAAAACTAATGGAAAAAAAAAGAAGAGGTAAAGCTTTTCACGGTGATGTAGAAGAAACTTTGTCGTGCACCGATTTTAGCATTTCCCGATGGAACAGAAAACTTCAAGGTTTATAACGCCTCGCACAATGGATTTGGTACTATAACGATGCAGAAGGAGAAGGTGATAGCTTACGAATCTCGACAACTGAAAGTTCATGAGAAGAACCACACGACACACGACCTAGAATTAGGAGAAATAGCGTTTACTCTCAAAATTTAGGAACACTACATGTATGGCATGAAGCACACCATGTTTACAAACCATAAGAGATTACAACACATTCTAGATCAAAGGGAATTGAACATAAGACCACATAGATTGTTAATATTTCTTAGTGATTTCGATTCTAAGATTCGAATATCACTCTGGAGAAAAGCACGTGTTGTGGCAGACAGGATGAAAGCTAAGCCTACTCAGGGTGAAGAGACTTAGTGATGACCTTAATTTATCATACGGCACAATTCAATTAGTAGCGCCCTACGAGCTATAAGCTCTCAGAATGAGATGTTAAAAGATGAGAACCTTCATGGTATGAACAAAGTGTTTAAAAAATGTTTTGATGGAACTCTCTGTATTAGGAGGAGGAGTTGGTTAGCACGTGATAGAGACTTAGGAGAATTAATCAAGCATGAGCCACACAAACCTAACTAAGTCATCTACCCTGGAATCAGATAAGATATATCATAACCTTAAGCAATTTCACCAATTGATCGATATGGAAGCAGGTATCGCACATGGGTCAGCAACTGCTTGTGACGGTTTGTGCTAAGGTAAGGTTAGAATATCAGAAACATCAGGATTGTTGGTTAACCAGAAATCTACATGGTAATGGGGGAAGATAATAATGGATTTTGTTACTAAATTGCCAAAGACGGCAACTGGTCAAGACACGAATTGGGTAATCGTTGATCGTCTTACCAAATTTACTCATTTCCTACCTATGAGAGAAGATAACTCTATGGAGAAGCTAACGAGACAATACTTGAAGGAAGTAGTCTCAAGGCATGGTGTTCCGGTTTCGATCACCTCAGATCGAGATTGCAGGTTCACATCACAATTCTGGCAGTCACCGCACAATAGTCACACAAAATACACCATTTTTCACTTTAAACAGCATATGATCACACTTATGACACTTTTGGCCCACTATTTTTTTTATGCTTAATTGTATGTGGCTATATACCCAAAAAAACATTGCTTTGAGTGACTAAATATTACAAGAAAGTGCCACAGGCAAACATTAAAAATTGATGTGACCATTAGTCCATGGAACAGTAAGCACACAAAATAAACATTTCTCCACTCTTCAAACAGTATGATGGTCACACTTATTAACACTTTTGGTCATTTATCCTGTCATTGGTCCCGTAACTTAATATGGGATCTGTGTTTAATGTTTTAGTTTGTGTTGCTTGCCAAAAGTAATGTGTATAGTACCATTTACTTCTATGTACGATCATGTGCAATATATGCCTTTACAATAGCCACCAGATCACAAAGTGTGGACTAAATTATGTGTATGGGCACATTTAAACGTGTGATTATACTGTGACCAATATAAATCAAAATAGTACATCATGAAGTATTCATGTGGCTATTATTTTTTTTTTTTATAGAGCAAATGTTAAAATTGGTTGAATGCAATATATTTATTCTATCAAGAAAATAAAAAGGAATTTATTCTCCCAGTGAGAATCGAAACCTGCGACCTTCCCTGTATCTGGAAAGTCAAGCGCGGGTTACCATCTTGCAAGAGTAACCTATTCGTTAATGTAATGCATTTTCTTTGTAATATAGAAGTTTAAGCTTCATTGTTTTTGGCTAGTAGCTGAAAGAGTGCTTATAGAAACTGCTTATTAAACCGTGGCTTCTTCTCCCTCTGCTTATTTTCAACTTGTTTTACTTTTAATATTGGTTTTAACTAAGTACTTTATGCAAAATTCAATGTGCATGCCAAGTGCATTGTGCAACATGCTTGCTTGCAATGCAAGTTGCAAAATGTAATGTACAAATACAACATGTGCATATGCAATCTGCAGCAAATGCAATCCACGGTTGAGTTACCATAGCCATGAATGTAATTCCTCATTTACAGATCCATGAATGCACATGAAGGTTTTGGCGTTACAAAATGCAAAAAGATTCCAAATTAACTACCATTAAGGAGTAACATTTGTTTTATTCTTTCACATTTTATACCATATTTAACACATATTAGTTTCTTGAGAAAGCCATTGTGTTGTCATTGTTTTTTACTATTTTTTGTTTTTTAATGGAAGATGGAGGTGAAGAATTGGCAAACATATTGATTACAAGGTAAACCATTGTGTTGTCATTGTTTTTTACTATTTTTTGTTTTTAATGGAAGATGGAGATGAAGAATTTGATGCTTTTGTGAATTTTACCCTGAATATGCTCAAGTATATGATGTTTTGTGTGTTTTTTTTGTTTTTGGCATAATTTGGATCATTATTAGTTTCTAATCTCAGATGTTTAGAAGGCTTTCTCAACATGTTTGTGGTGGTCCTAATTATATGCATAAAACATGCTTGATGAAATGTCTAAATAAAATTGTTTCATACTGTTTTTGATAATCTATCAAAAACAAATGAAGGTAAGTTTTATCACAATTTTGTTCATTTTATGCATTTTCCATCTTCACATGAAGGTAAATTTAAATAAATCGTTTTATTTTTAATCTCATATGGCCAGACAAAGAGAACAACAAGAACACAATTTGGCTATTTTCATAAGAACCATGCTCTCTCTTTCTTAAGGTAAGATTTTAAGATTGCATGCCTATGAAGTTTTCGACAAAATGCTTTCATAAGGACCAAGCTTTGTTGAGGTAATTCATTTTTATTCTTATCTTTTAATTTGAGAATATGATTAATTTTGAATTAAGGATAATGGGTGTGAAAAAGTTTTGTTTTTGATTTTATGTTGTTGGTTTACAATCGTAAGCATCTACGTAATTAGTTTCTTAAAACAAAAGTTAACAGTGAAATATTATAACACCTCGTATTTTAGGTCATTGTATGACATTATGAAATTCATAATTTATTTTTAGGGTTTTACGCGTTTGCTCTTAAACCGTAAACGTTAAGTTAAATCGCGTAAACTGAAAATGATCATACAATGTAAACGGGCATTAAACGATTAAATGTTTGCATCAAACAAGTGTTATATGATTATTATGAGGATAATTAATGACTTTGTTCATCTTATTTTTATCGGCTACGTAAAATGCTTACGTTTCATAATAAAATACGTTTAGGCATACCCGGAAGTTCTAAAACCTAACTACGCCTAAACAAATACCCACGATTATACCCAATACTCAAAATAATAAACCTATGTTACATCTTTATCTTATATATATATGCCGAATTTTATGAGATGAGACCAAGACTTTTCAAAGTTTACAAGTTGTAAATAATATCTAGATATTTAGTAAAAGTAATCTTACACCTTTTATCAACTTGTCATGTTAACTTAACCTAGGGTTAGAAAGTAACCATGGTTAAGTTAGCAAGATATTTTTACTATAAATAGGCATGCATGCATGAGTAAAGTTGCATACTCTTTACACTTAACATAAAAATTCATTTTCTTCTCTCTTTTACACTCTCAAAACCCACGGCACAATTTGGCCACCAAACAAAATCCACACTTTGATTTTCTAAGTTTATACAACCCTTTACACAACATACTTAAGGTATTCTAAGGTGTTTGCAAGCTTTGGTTCATCATTTGCAAGTAATAAGAAGAAAAAGGAAAGATTAGGGTTTTGGAAACCTAATCTAGGGTTATAAGCTTGAAAGCTTGGTTTTGAATCTAAACACGGGTTTAGAACTTATATCTCATCTCTTACATCATTACTAAGGTTTTCTTAAATCCTTTTCATTTCTTATAATTTTTATGTGTTACATGTTAAAATATTAGCCATAATCACCACTAATGACTGTCTAATATGAGAAAATTGATTTATTATTATGTTTATGATTTTTTACATAATTCTTTGTCATTTGTGTCCTATATATCATGGAAAAGTAAAAATAAAAGTATGTTAACCTATTGATTAAGTATAAACATGTTTAGGACAAATTAGGGTTTTATAATGTTTCTTAAACTTCACATGTGAAAATAATGAAAGTAAAAGGGTTGAACTTGTTACAATGAAATTATATGGACTAGGGATGTATTAGACACTGTATTATAAGTACCCACATATGTAAAATATGTTTATAAGAGATTTTATAGTAAAATACTAAGTTAATAATACATAAATTCAAGTCTTTATATGTTATCCATTAAATATCTATATGGGCTGTTTAAAACTTCAGAATTTAGACAGAGTAAGATATTTTTAAACAATAATAAGCCTCATGACGATTCCAATAATTGATAAAATCTTGAAAACCGATCTATACGGAAAAAAGATACGTTAAAAACAGTTTACGACTTTAAATTAACTTCATAAAACTATTTTTATAAAAATAGTTTACTATTCATTACAGCAACTTTTATTTTTAAAACATCTAAAATATGATATAACTTTTGATTACGAGATCGTACACGCAAGAATCGTTAAGAACGGAACTATAACGAATAAACTACGACATTTTCGATAATTAAAGTTTATAAAAGAAATTTTATAAACTATGAACAGTAAAAATCACTATTCATCAGTGGACAACTTTGTAAAATATTATAAATCTTTTAATAACGTGAACGTACTCGAAGGAATCACTAAAATCGGAGTTAAAACGAATAAGTTATCGCGATTACGAGTTTACGCTAATTAAGACGTAAAAACGGGTATATAGCTGTCATGACAGGAGATTGGTTTATTTTCATCTCAGAATTTTTAAAAACTTTAAAGTGTAATTTTTTGAATCGCTCGTTTATAAGAAGACGTGGACGTAAGGAAACGCAGAGCTACAAGGGATATAAAACGACCAAACTAGGGTCATTTTTTTACGTATAGTATATTTATAAAACGTTTTAGCATTTACTAAATACTATTTTACTAAATGATTGATTAGTCGGTGATTATGCTATATAGAATATTGAGTGGTTATCAAAGTGCTATATTACTAGGGAGTTTCATAATGAGGCCTCTTCGGATGGCGTATCGATGAGTTGTTGGATTTACGATTTAAAGTGTCCTAAACTCCTCGTACGTCATGTCATGACCTCTTTATTTATGATAGCCCGAACGATAGTATGATGTAACAACTATAAGATTATATTCGATGTTAATTAAAGTACTCAGTACTTATACAGCCTTAATTTAAATAGGTTGCATTTATCGTCTTGTGTGACGTTTTATCTGAGATTAATTGAGCTATCTGTACTCAAGGTGAGTTCATAGCCCCACTTTTTACAGTTTTACTGATTTATTATTATTTGGGGTGAGAACATGCTTTGTTTTATAAATTGGACGCAAGTGTTGAAAGTATATTGATTATGTGTTGCCTAAGTAGCAATAACCCTCCTGAGCCCATTATTCATGAACTGTTAATTGCATAGATGTAGTTGTGAATTACATTATGTGAGCGCGAATGATATAAATAGATCTATTGGGATTAACCTCCCCGTTTGGGTGATTAGCTATCACTAGGAACGAACGTTGACCATGTCGGACTTGGATGTTGCGGGTTACAACATCTGTACGGGCAAATAACTGCTAAAATAGCAAATATAGGTTGAGCTTCGGTGTCATGAGCTTAGTGCAACAATAATCTGGTTTTGTGATTGTTGGCATCTGTTGTAACATCACGGGAAAATCTTGCGGTCCTGCATAATTTAAATACATAAACCTATGAATTCACCAACAATTTTGTTGACGTTTTAAGCAATGTTTTCAGGAGGTCATTAGGCACGAGATGCCAAGGATGCATTGGATTATGTTTTGGATTGTACAGTTAAAGACTTATGTGTATCATGTTTTGAGAAATATATGTTGTCTTTTGTAATATGAAACAAAGAACAAGAAAAGCTATAAGCTTTTGTAATATGTCTTTTATTTAAATCCAATGTATCAGTTTAAACGACTTTTGTGTCGTTCTTATATATATCTTGTGCTGTTGATCTTGAAGTAACATGCCCCGGATCCTTATTCCGCTGCGACCCATTTTGGGGGTGTTACAATGAAGCTGATCGATGTTAGTTGTGTGCAAATCTCGAACCAGTTTGACATCTGTCATAAATTTGCTCCATTCAGGAGGAAGGGTTTTCAAAAACTTTGTGTTCACTTGAAATTGTTCCAGTTTCATATTGTAGATGTTCATGTCATTGAGTACCATTTTCAAACATTGCATACATACAAAAGGGTTTTTACGGGGTATTCATATACAAATTATTGCATTAGTCGGTTAGGCTATATACATGCATAATTGATATACGTGTTTATAATATATTACGTATATAAGGATGATAGTCTTATATTAATATACTTATATAAGCTAATTTTTGATTTCAGATACTATCATGTCAGATTCTGAGCACTCTACGGTTACATACACATCAGTATCTGAGGACGATTTATACATGGGGTCACCAGGAGTCGAGGTACCTATTTTTGAGGTTCCACCATCGCCGGACTACATACCTGGCCCTGAGGGACCACCATCACCAGATTATGTGCCTGGCCCTGAGGAGCCAGAGCAGGCACCACCTTCACCTATTTACGTACCATTTGTTCCGGAGCCTGTTTACCCGGAGTTCTTACCAGTGGACGATGAGGTATTCCCGGCTGAGGAGCAGCCACTGCCTGCTGCTGACTCACCTACTCATCAGTCACCAGGGTATATACCGGAGTCCGACCCTGAGGAGGACCTAGAGGAGGATGACGAGGAGGATCCTGAGGAGGATCCAGCCGACTATCCTGCTGACAGAGGAGATGACGATGATGATGATGCAGAGGAGGAGGAGCACTTAGCTCCTGCTGACCCTGCAGCTGTTGCTTATTCAGCTGACCAGGACCCATACCTTGCTTATCGCGTCACGGCTAGGATGTCCATCCGACCCCAGGCGCCGGCACCGTTCCTCTCTGAGGAAGTTGCTGAGAGATTGTTAGCCTTACCTACTCCACCACCATCACCTCTCTCTCCATACTCATCACCACTTCCTCAGATACCCTCTCCACCATTACCTATACCACCACCCAATGGCCCTACATATGTTGAGGGATCTCTGGGATCCCGAGCTGCTGGGATTAGACAGAGAGATGCACTACCATCTCCTGTTCATGAGACTGAGATGCCTGAGATTTGTTTACCGCTTCGTAAGAGGCCGTGTCGTACTACTCCTGGTCCTGGATACGAGGTCGGGGAGAGTTCGACAGCTGGTGCTGCTAGGCAGGTTGGACCTACCACAGCTAGGGCAGACCTTTATGGATTTGCTGATATGTTAGATGCCGCTCCAGGACGCCAGACGACTAGAGAGTTAGGCTATGGTATTACAGATACATGGGATGACCTTGTAGGAGCCATCCAGGAGATTGCACCGACCACCCTAGAGGGGGTCAATCAGAGAGTTATTGAGTTGGCTACTACTGTTGACCAGGAGGATGAGATCATATATTCTCAGCTGGATGATGCACGGTATGACCGAGCTCTACTTAGAGCCCGAGTCAACATGTTGTACAGGGATAGGCCATTCCATAGACGCACTGCCCTTCTGATGGATGAGGAGGCCAGATTATCTCGTGCCGCTTGGGCACAGTCGATGGATGCTTGCGATCAGACACGTTCCGAGGGCATATCACTTCGGACTACGGTCATGGCTCAGCAGTCCGAGATCACTGAGTTGCAGGCAGCAGACCGTAGGAGACAGACGGTGATTACAGATCTGCTGAAAGCAGACTATCGGAGGCAGAGGCAGTTAGTAGAGACCCTAAAGATAGTGAAGAGCCTCAAGGCTCAGATGACCGAGCTACAGAGACAGCAGGGACCTGCTAAGGATCCTGCAGAGCCAGAGCTACCAGAGGAGGCCAGTAGCAGTTCTTAGACTGGGTTATGACTGTAGCTACTGTACAGTCTGTTAAGTATTATGGGTTATTCCCAGCTAGCAGACTGTATAGATCTTTTGTTTTGTCTAGCTACTCTGTTTAGATCTTTTGTTCATGTATCGGCTACTTTGTACAGCCTACTAAGTATTACGAGTATATCTCGGCTAGTATGGCTTTAGGTTATTTTGTCTTGTAACCTAAGTGTTGTGATCGTTTGTATTTAAACCAATCATGTATTATTTTCCCAAGTTATATATGGAAAGGATGGATTATGTTTTATATGAAATCGAATTTATTGTGAATGAATGTCGATTTGTTAATTTCAATACTGTTGTGTATTTCACCATGTGTTGTGATCTCGTTTTATTTATTATGTATACATCGGGTTATGGTTAAGATTTTTGAAATCTAACGGGTATTATGTTTTCTTGTGATTTAAGAAAATGGCACCAAGAGGAAGGCCCACGAGGTTAAACCCAGCTGCAACACCAACACCAGTCGCAGACCCTACTACCACCACTTCGGTCACCAGTGCCCAACTTCAGGCCATGATCGACGAGGGTGTCACTGCTGTATTGGCAGCACGTGCTACGACCCGAAATGGCGACGATAGCCATACCTCGGGAACAGGTGTGAGAAGGAATGAACGCGCTGTTCGGGAGTGCACTTATCAAGACTTCATGAAATGTCAACCCTTATTCTTCAGGGGCACAGAAGGAGTGGTCGACTTGACCCAGTGGTTTGGAGGATGGAAACCGTGTTTCGCAACCTCCCCCTGCTACCGTGGAGAATAGGTGAAGTTTGCCACTGTGCTCTTATGATTGCTCTAACATGGTGGACTCACATGTCTAGGACACGTGATAATGTTGTTGAGATGCAAAGACGTGGACTGCTTGAAGATAGAAGAAGATGACAAACTTTAAATATTGTCCGAGGAATGTAATCAAGAAGTTTGAGGCAGAATTGTGGAACCTAAAAGTAAAAGGCACCGATGTGGTAGCTTACAACCAACGTTTCCAGGAACTGGCATTGCTGTGTGACAGGATGTTCCCTGAAGAGACTGACAAAATTGAAAGGTATGTCGGTGGGATGCCCGACCTAATTTACTCAAGTGTTGTGCAATCGAAGCCGTAAAACCATGCAGAGGCTATTGAGATGGAGACTTGAAATTTAATGGATAGGAGAAATTTACACTTTTGCTGAGAGACAGGCAGGAAAACAAGAGGAGGTTTGAAGACACTTCCGAAATAACCCAACCCAACAACAGAACAAAAGGCAAAAACACAGCAGGGCTTATGCTGCAGGGAACGGTGACCAAGAAAATCCAGTATGAAGGGACTTAAACCTCTATGTCCCAAGTGTATCTTAACCATTACGGTTCCCTTGTATACCAACATGAATAATCCTGCAAAGTAGCTTGCCACCTGGCCAAGGACTGTAGGAGCCGCCTGCAACTGCAAAATAACATAACAACAACAACCGCAATAACAATAACAACAATCAACGAAACAACAAATAACAACAACAACGCTACAAATCAAACAAACCTCGAGAGCCCAAGGGGCAAATACCAATGCCATCGTTTGCTTTGAGTGTGGGGCTCCAGGCCACTTCAAGAAGGACTGCCCCCAGTGGAAGAACAAGAACCATGGAAATGGCAACGCTGTAGCCAGGGCTTATGCAGTGGGAGTTGCAGGGCAAAACCCAAACAACAATGTTGTGACGGGTACGTTTCTCCTAAACAACCGTTGTGCCTCCATTTTATTTTATACTTTTTGTTTGATGCAGATCAGAAGTTTCGTGTCTACCAATTTAGTACTTTGATTAATGATAGCCACCCACTATAATAGATCATGGTTATAACATTGTGATAGCTGTTGGTAGAATAAATTTGGGTAAATACGGTATTATGGGTTGCATGTTAAATTTTCTGACCAATCCGTTCACGTCGAACCTAATGCTATGTAGAATGGGTACTTATGCGTCATGATGGCATGGAACTGGTTGACGAAATACCAAAGCGTTATTGGATGTGCTAAGAAGATCTTTTATACGTATTCCCTTGGGAAGCGAATCTTAATTTTTCATGTGACGGAAGTAGAAATAAATCGGGACTCGGATTAAAATCATCTCGGTGCACCAAGGACCAGAAGTAATCTGCTACAAGATGTCATCTTTTGGCACATATTACCATCAAGGAGACTGGAGACAAGTCAAAGAAGAAGCAACTGCAAGATGTACCGATCGTCAAAAATTTTCCCGAAGTATTTCCGAGACTTCCAGGTCTCCACAACCAGACAAGTGGAATTTCACAATATAGAGCCATCGAGTACCTGGTGCTGACCGTAGCCGGGCAACCTTATCGATTAGCCCTATCAGAGTATGAAAGAATTGGTGGATCAACTACACAAGGCTTCTCTGACCAAAGGCTTTATAAGTCCTAGTCGCACCATGGGGAGCTCCTGTTTCTATCGTCAAGAAGAAAGATGGATCATTTTGGATGTGCATAGATTATCAAGGAACTAAACAAAGTAACGGTGAAGAAAACGTTATCCGCTACCAAGAATTGATGGAATTATTCGATCACTAAGGGTCGAGTGTCTACTCGAAGATCGACCTAAGGTCAGGTTATCACCAATTGAGGGTTCGAGAAGAAGACATCTCGAAGACTGCCTTCAGAACTCGATATGGACATTATGAATTCCAAGTTATGCCGTTTGGTTTGACCAACGCACCTGCTGTGTTTATGGACCTCATGAACCGAGTGTGCAAACCTTATGACAAATTCGTAATTGTCTTTATTGACGATATTTTGATCTATTCCAAGAACAAGCAAGAGCACGAAGAGCATCTGAAGATAATATTGGAGTTGTTGAAGAAAGAGGAGTTGTATGCAAAATTTTCCAAGTGTGAATTTTGGATTCCCAAGGTACAGTTCCTCGGTCACGTGATTGATAATCTTTATTTTTTGTGGTCACGTGATTGATAATAAAGGCATTCATGTGGATCCAGCCAAGATCGAATCCGTTAAAGATTGGGCATCTCCTAAGACACCAACGGAGATTCGTCAGTTTTTAGGTCTTGCTGGGTATTATCGACGATTCATTGAAGGGTTTTCAAAGATCGCCAAACCAATGACCAAGCTCACTCAAAAGAAGGTCAAGTTTGAGTGGGGTGACAAACAAGAAGCAGCGTTCCAGTTATTGAAGCAGAAGTTGTGTAGTGCACCAATTCTGGCTTTACCCGAAGGAAGTGAAGATTTTATCGTATACTGCGATGCTTCGATCAAGGGTTTGGGCGCTGTGTTGATGCAAAGGGAAAAGGTTATTTCTTATGCATCACGCCAGTTAAAGATCCATGAGAAGAACTATACTACTCATGATCTGGAACTTGGAGCAGTAGTGTTCGCTCTGAAGATTTGGAGGCACTATCTGTATGGTACCAAGTGTACGGTGTTCACTAATCATAAGAGTTTACAGCATATTCTTAATCAGAAGGAATTGAACATGAGACAACGCCGATGGTTAGAGTTGCTTAGTGATTACGATTGCGATATTCGTTATCACCCAGGGAAGGCAAATGTCGTTGCTGATGCTTTGAGCAGGAAAGAACGGGAACCACCGTTAAGAGTTCGAGCTTTAGTCATGACTATTAGCTTGGATCTTCCTAAGCAAATCTTGAATGCTCAGACTGAAGCACGGAAACCAGAGAACATCAAGAATGAGGATGTTGGAGGTATGCTGATTGAAAATGCTAAATTTCCAGAGGCACTTAGAACGGAAAAGTTGGAACCTCGTACGGATGGAACCCTATGCCTCAATGGCAGGAGTTGGTTACCTTGTTATGACCGATTTGCGGACTGTGATCATGCACGAGTCCCACAAATCGAAGTATTCTATCCATCCAGGTTCCGAGAAAATGTATCAAGACGTAAAGAAGCTATATTGGTGGCCCAATATGAAAGCTGATATCGCCACCTATGTTAGCAAGTGCTTGACCTGTGCTAAGGTCAAGGCCGAACATCAGAGACAATCGGGTTTGTTGGTACAACCCGAGATACCTCAATGGAAGTGGGACAATATCACGATGGATTTTGTCACAAAGCTTCCTAAGTCATCACAAGGGTATGACACCATTTGGGTAATCGTTGACCGTCTTACAAAGTCCGCAATCTTTATACCCATGAAAGAAACTGACCCTCTGGAGAAACTAGCGAGAATGTACCTAAAGGAAGTAGTAACAAGGCATGGAATACCGGTCTCGATTATTTGTGATCGTGACCCTAGGTTCGCATCAAATTTCTGGAGGTCACTTCAGAAAGCTTTGGGTACAAGTTTAGATATGAGTACGGCATATCATCCGCAAACTGACGGACAAAGCGAGAGAACCATTCAAACTCTCGAAGATATGCTTAGAGCTTGTGTGATCGACTTTGGAAATGGTTGGGTTAAACATTTGCCATTGGTCGAGTTTTCATACAATAACAGTTATCATGCTAGCATTAAGGCTGCACCCTTTGAGGCACTTTACGGTAGAAAATGTCGTTCGCCTGTTTGTTGGGCTGAGGTTGGAGAAGTTCAACTCACCGGTCCAGAGATAGTACAAGAGACGACTGAGAAAATCATTCAAGTTAAGCAAAGGATGCAAGCCGCTCGTGATAGGCAAAAGAGCTACGCTGATTTGAAGCGTAAGCCGATGGAGTTTGAGGTTGGAGATAAAGTGATGCTCAAGGTTTCGCCTTGGAAAGGGGTTGTACGTTTTGGCAAACGAGGGAAATTAAATCCCAGGTTTGTTGGACCTTTCAAGGTAATAAAAAGGGTTGGAGACGTTGCATACAAGCTCGAGCTTCCTGAGGAGCTGAGCAGAGTTCATAATACATTTCACGTGTCCAACTTAAAGAAGTGTCATGCCGACGAACCCTTAGCCGTTCCGTTGGATGGACTTCATTTTGATGACAAGCTTCAGTTTGTCGAGGAACCTATAGAGATCACAGATCGTGAAGTTAAACGGTTGAAGCGAAGCCGTATCCCATTAGTCAAGGTTCGATGGAACTCCAAGAGAGGTCCAGAGTTTACATGGGAACGCGAAGATCAATTCCGGAAGAAATACCCACATCTGTTCTCAAAGACCGGGCCGTCGTCAAGTGCTGCGTCTTAAGCCTTGAGGACAAGGCTCAGCTAACCGGGGGAGACTATAACACCTCGTGTTTTAGGACAATGTACGACGTTAATAAAGTCACTATTTATTTTTAGTATTGTACGCGTTTGTTTTTAATGGAAATCGTTAAGTTAAATCGCGTAAGCTAAAAATGATCAGTTAACGTAAACGGGCATTAAGTGAATTATTGTTTACGTCAAACAAGTGTTAAGTAATTATTTTGAGGATAATTATTAACGTTTCACAAGTTATTTTATCGGATACGTGAAAGTGTTTACGTTTCACGATAAATGACAATTAGGTTTTCCCGGAACCCTAAAAATCAACGTACGCTTCAACAAATACCTACGTTTATATACAATGATCCTTAAAGTTTATTTTATAAACACTCATGTATTTATCAGTTTTATACATATTCTTCATGAAGGAATTCAAATCATGACTTGCCAGTGCAAGTTTACATTTTATTAAATACTATATACATTTACCTCATAATCACATGTATACACTATAGTAAAGATCAAAAAGACTTATCCAAGCCCTCCCTATTTATATTCATTGTACATATGACTAGGAAGCCAAGATTAGACCAAGGAAACTTTCAAATATTCTACCTCCCATGCATCTAGTCATCACACCCATACTTGGAACCATGACTGGCACTTTTCAATCCCTAGTTTTATTCTTCGTATCTTCCAAGCCTTGCCCACCTTGTATTACTCCCACTAGACACATATAATATCTAAAAAATATCTACCAAGTAAGTATATAAATTCATGCATGTGTGAGGCATGGACTCACATCTTTCTTTCATTATAAAAATCACAAAAACCTCTCTTCCTCTTTCTCTCATAACCAACGCTATCAAATCCCTCTCCAAACCATATCCATAGCTTGATTTTCTATTCATTATTACAAGGCATTTAACACATCTTATCTAAGGATTCTAAGAAGGTTTTCAAAGGGTAGGTTAAGCTTTGAAAAGGTTTTTACAAGTTATGGACAAGATTAGGGTTTCAAACATAATCTAGGGTTTATTAAGTTGTAGCTTTGGTTTTGAATCTAACCATGGGTTTAGCACTTATTTTCATCTCTTAACATCCTAAGGGCTTCTATGCCTTCATACTTTTTATTATCATTATTTTATGTGTGATATGTTAAATTATGGCTATATCTACACTAAGACTTTTTAATATGTAAAATGAGTTATGATTATGTTTATGATTTTATGCACTATTTATATATCATATTTGTCATTATATCATGGAATTAATATAATGTAAGTTGATGTTAACACATATTGGTTTAAGTATTAACCATGGTTTAGGTCAATAATTAGGGTTTTTTAGGTTATTCATGATTCCATGTAAAGTAATGAAACTAATGTTAAACTTGATTACATTGACTTTATAAGGATATGGATGAAACATGGGGACTTTAATATAAGTAGCACATATGTTACATTTTTTTTTTTTTTTTTTTTTTTTTTTTTTTTTTTTTTTTTTTTTTTTTTTTTTTTTTTTTTTTTTTTTTTTTTTTTTTTTTTTTTTTTTTTTTTAGTACATTAGGGTTTCTATAATAAACTACTAGTGAAATATATACATAAAATAAGCTTTTTATAATAAACGTTTTACCTTCGGGGATAATAAAGTGCGTGTATTTAATTTCGACATTTAGACAGTAGGTTTTGACATTAGATAAATTAATACGTCTATGACGATTTGCAAATTGTAAGAAAATCGAAAACGATTTTATAACGAAAAAAGATACGTTAATTACAAGTTATCGACTATAAATGTTTTTTAAAATCTTCTTTTATAAAAATGCACTATTCATTACAGAACTATATTTTTAAAACATCTAAAATATGATATAAACTTTTAATTACCGAGATTTCTCGAAAGAATCGCTAATTAGAACGGAACTATAAACGATTAAACTACGGACGTTTACGATAATAAAGTTTATAAAAGTAATTTATAATCTATGATCAGTAAATGTACTATTCATTTCTGCGGACCCAACTTAAAAATATTAATACATCTTTTATTAAAAGACGTACTCGAAGGAATCACTAAAATCGGGATTTAAAACGTATAAGTTAATTATGATTACGAGTTTTCGCTTATTAAATGTTAAAAAGAGGTATATAGATGTTGTGAATAGTAAAAACACTATTCATCACAGAATATCAAAACTTGAAAATCGTAATATTTTGATCACTGTGTTACTACGATAGACGGGGAGTATGAAACGCGAGAAACGACTTTAAACGACCAATTTAGGTCATTTTTTCGAAAAGTTGTATTTATAACGTTTTCACTTTATAAATATTATTTTCGAAAAGATTAGTCGGTGGTTATGCTATATAAATTTTGAGTGGTTATCAATGTGCTATAATACTAGGGAGTTTAGTAATGGAGGCCTTGTCGAATGGCGTATCGACTCGATAGTTGTTGGATTTACGATTTAAGTGTCACTAACTCCTCGTGCCGTCTGTCATGAACTCTCTTTTTATTATGATAGCCGGTACTCGGATAGTATGATTGTAACTACTATAAGATTATATTTAATGTTATTAATTTAAAGTACCGGTACTATACGTCCTTATTTAAATATGTTACATCTAAACGTTTTGCGTGACGTTTATCTGATTATTTGGACTTTCAGTTCTCAAGGTGAGTTCTAGCCCCACTTTGTACAGTTTTTCTGATATTACTATTATTTGGGGTGAAAACTATGCTTGGTTTTATAAATTGGATGCAAGTGTTTTAAAAGTATATTGATTATTGTGTTTGCCTAAGTAGCAATAACCTCCGAGCCCTTCTATCAAGAACTGTTTCAGTTGCATAGATGTAGTTGTTAATTGCATTAAGTTGAGCGCGAACCCAGTTTTAAATAGATCTATTGGGATGAAACGACCGTTGGGTGTTTAGCTAGCACTGGGAACAGATAACATTGTCCATGTTGGACATGATGTGGTGGGTTACAACATCTGTAGGCAAAATAACTGCCTAAAATAGAAATATTGGTTGAGCTTCTGTGTCATGGCTTTGTGCAATAGTATCTGGTTTTGGGATTGTTTGGGGCATATGTTGTAACATCACGGGAATGTTTGCGGTCCTGCATATTTAAATACATAAAACCTATGAATTTTCACAAACATTTTTGTTGACGTTTTAAGGCAATGTTTTATGGGTGGTCAATAGGCATACGAGGGGCCAAGGTGCATTTGGTTACATGTGGGATTGCACACTTATTGTTTTATGTGCTCATATTTTAGGTAATGTATTGTCATAAGTTTGAATATTAAACAAGGAACTATGTAAAGCCGTTATGCTTTGGTATCTTTGTCTTTTAATTAATCCCAATGGTATCATTTAAACTTCTTTTTGTGGCGTTTTTGATATATATCTGGTTGCTGTTGTAATCTGGATAAGTACATGCCACGGAGCCTTATTCCGCTGGTACCCTGGTTGGGGGTGTGTCAATACTGTCTAGTATAGATGGTGTGTATGAGGGGACAGTTTTGGTTGTGCGGGTGGGGGGTGTGGGTGGGGGTGGCGTTTTCATTTAATTGGGGGGGCGAGGGTCTATTTAGTGGGGGGATGAATAGTGATGGTGGGTTTGGTGGTCAAGTTGGTTGTGTATATTAGCATTCTTGTGATAAGGAGGGCGTTGCGTCGTCGTTTTTTGTTTTTCGTCAGTTTTTTTTTTTTTGATTTTTGTTTTTGCGTTCTTTTTGTTTTTGCTTTCTTGGTTGGTTTTTTCGATTTTTTTTTGAGATAGAATAATGAGGTCTGGTGATTTAGGTTAATCATTGATAATTTTTTTTCTTGTAGTGGTTGTTGTTAATCACAGAAGAAGCAAAAATATATTCAAAAGGGTGTTGCTTCACACGTGAAGGACAGAATGAGAATCGATCATGAAGGACATCCGTCGAAAAAAAATTGTATGTGTGTACTTAAATGTGTTTAGATATTTAGGATTTAATCAAGGTGTAAGTGTGGTTTTTTTTTTTTGTTTTATAAAAGAGGGGGTTTACAAGTATTTGGTAAATAATATGTCTTATGAATACTATCTCTTGGTTCGTTGTTTTTCTTGTAAGTTTACATTGGGGTTGTTTTCATTTTCCCTACATAGGGGATATCTACGTTTAGTGTTTAAAGATTTGTACAAAAGATGAGTATCTATAAAACTCACTTTCACAAAAAGAATCATAAACCCTTTACCATTACAACCCGAATTTGTCCATTCCCGTTTTACAATTCACCATGGAAGAGCTTATCTAATAAACTTAAATGTTCAATGTCATTAAGAGTAAAAAGATACCGCCAATGTATTATTTGACATCTAAGTGTTGGAAGGACTTTTCTTGGATCATGGAACCCTAATGGCTCGAACAAATTTGCTGCTCATATATGAAGACGTCATACACCTTGAAAACATAATAAAATTGTGATTATGTAGAATTATAAATGATAATTTATTGTTGTTAACACTTGATGGTTTTGAAGAGAAACTTCATCGTATATTTCTTATGCGTATTCTCACCATCATTCTGTAGGTAGATTTCTCGTGCACTAATCGGCTATTAGCAACCATTAATGATTGTGATTATCACCATAACCCCAATGAACCTCAGACCATTATGACGATCTTTAGTTTCTTCGCTATATTCATCCCCATACAAATTTTGAACCACTAGCCATGTTTTCTTCTTAAGTCATAGGAGGCTTATTATGTTAGTAGGAACTGTACATTAAGTTTAGGTTAAATTTTTTTATGAGATTTGGTATTTTCTTGATCTAATTTACGCATGATCACTGGCATCATCCATTTCTTTTTTAAGGGTGTTTTTTAGATTTACTTATAGGAAATCACCCGGATGTTCTCTTTTTGTATAAAAGTAGTTTTCCACTTTTTGTAGTCTAATTTTTCCTTTAATAGTTGTGCCTTATTCCACCTTTCGTATGTGGTTCTTTCACCAATGTTTTAATCTTTTTAACGGATTTAGTTCAACCAAAGTAAGTACAGGTGGATTACAAGTTTGTAGATAACGTTTAGGGTCCTTGTAATATGAAATTTGATGATTATGGTGTGCATAAAATTTAACCGGATTACGCTGTTGCTTTCTAGTTTAAATACATGTAGTGAGTAAATATAACTAAAAGGGATATACATGGTCTGTTAGTCCACCAAACCAATAAAATCATTAGATGGGTTGGTGTATATCCATACAATGTAATATAAAATAATATAGGCTAGTGCAATATTGTGGATTCCAAATTCTTAATCATATAAATAAAGGCACACATTAGTTTCCATTCGAGACTTTTTAAGTGAATTAGTCTCAATCTTAGATTTGGAAAAGATAAAACTTGTTTAAAACATTAATAATATGAAACAAATTTTCAAGAATGATTATTATTTGATAGTCTATCATACTCATAACATTTTTATGTCAATGCGACTATGATCTTATATAAACTTTTCCTCATACAACAAATGCAAGTACTGCTTCTACAAGTAAAATATACAATATTTACTCCTCTAGGTTAGTGATCAAAACATGTTTGATCGCAGCTAATATCATCGCAAGCTAGAAATACCAAATTAAATGCACGTGGGACAACACCTGACAATGAAGTTTTACAAATAAAAATAATTAGGAAAATGACTAAATGAACACTAAATGGCCTTTGGCCTAGTGGTAATTGGATGACCCAATCAATAGGTCAAGTCTTTCTAAAAACATATTTAAAAGATGAGTGAGAAGTGTAGTGTAGGTCTAAAACCCGCCTTTCAAAAATTATAACAACAAATAAAATCTTTATCTATTGCTCTTGAGCACAATATAATTTTCTCAATAAAATATAGTAAATTCTTAAGAATTACAAACTAAGAAATAAGCCAATGAAAATTAGTCAGTTGGAGCGTTACTTAATGGTTTGCAAATATCATCAAATGGCTCAGCAACAACTTTTTTCTAGAAAGATATAAATAGCATGTAAGTAAAAAAAGAAAACACATAGTTTTTTATCCATCACAAACTTAGTTTTTCTATAGTATAACAAGTATTTAGACTTATGTTGTCATACTTGTTAATAACTAGATATTTATATTTTTTTTAAAATATCAGGTATTAAAAGATAGCATGAAATAAACAAAACGTTTTTTACCTTCTAAGTAATTAAATATTTTTTACTTAACATCAATGGGCTTTGAAATGTTCTATACAGAAGTTTAGTATTACAGAGTAATATCTTTAGCTGTTAGGAAACTAAATACTTTACAAAAAATTTCTTCATAGTTAAATAACATTCATTATATTAGGAGGGCATTTTATGTTGCTTACATGTTTGGTTAATTTGGTTTTTTAGATAGTCATGTGATTTATGTATCATTGATTTTTTTTTCTTGTAGTGGTTGTTGTTAATCACAAAAGAAGCAAAAATATCTTCTAAAGGGTGTTTCTTCATACGTGAAGGACATAATGAGAATCGATCATGAAGGACATTGATCGAAATAAAAATTGTATGTGTGTACTTAAATGTGTCTGGATATTTAGGATTTAATCAAGGTGTAAGTGTGTTTAAAAGAGGTACAAGTAATTGGTAAATAATTTCTATGAATGCTATCATTGTTTTAGTGTAGCTTTTAAGTTTACATAGGGGTTTTAATACGCCACATAGGGGATATCTATGCTTAGTGTTTAAAGCTTTGTACAAAGATGAGTATCTATAAAACTCACTTTCACAAAAAGAATCATAAAGCCTTTACCATTACAACCTGAATTTCTGCATTCCTATTTTACAATTTACCATGGAAGAGCTTATCTAATGAACTTAAATGTACAATATCGTTTAGAGTGTTAAAAAGATACCTCGAACGTGTTTTTTTGACATCTAAGTGTTGGAAGAACTTTTCTTGGATCATGGAACCCCGATGGCCCGAACAAATCTGCTGCTCATTATTGAAGACGCCATACACCTTGAAAACATAATAAAACTATGATTATGTAGAATTATAAATGATTATTATTGCTGATATACTTGAATGGTTTGAAAAGAGAACTTCATCTTAAATCACTTATGCGTATTTCACCCAACATTCTGTTAGATTCTCGTGCACTACTAGGCTATCAGAAACCATTCATAATTATGATTATCAACATAACCCTATTGAACCTCACTATTATGATGATCTTCAGCTTCTTTGCTATATTCATCCCCATATAAATTTTGAACCACTAGCCATATTTTCTTCTTAATTCATATGAGGCTTATTATGTTAGCAGGAACTGTACATTAAGTTTAAATCAGAATTTATTATGGGATTTGGTATTTCCTTGATCGACTATACGCATGATCACTGGTAGCATCCATTTCTTTTTTTAAGGGTGTTTTTTAGATTTGCTTATGGGAAATCACCTTGATGTTCTCTTTTTGAATAAAAGTAGTTCTCCACTTCTCCTGCATCCTAAATGTTCCAATAATAGCTTGTGCCTCTATTCTACCTTTTGTAGGTGGTTCTATTACAATGTTTTAATCTTTTAATTGATTCCATGCACCAAAGTCAAAAAGGTGGATTACCTAGTTTGTGGATAAGTTTAAGGTCCTTGTGATATGAAATTTTGATGATTATGGAGTGCATAAAATGCGAACCGGATTACACTGATGCTTTTCTAGTTTTAAATACATGGCAGTGAGTAAATATAACTAAAAGGGATATACATGGTCTGTTAGTCCACCAAACCAATAAAATCATTAGATGGGTTGGTGTATATCCATACAATGTTATATATAACAATGTATGCTAGTGTAATTTTGTGGATTGCAAATTCTTAATCTTATAAATAAAGGTACACATTAGTTTAAATTTGAGACTTTTAAGGTGAATTGGTCTCAATCTTAGATTTAGGAAAGATAAAACTTGTTTAAAACATTAATAATATGAAACAAATTTTCAAGAATGATTATTATTTGATAGTCTATCATACTCATAACATTTTTATGTCAATGCGACCATGATCTTATATAAATTTCTTCCTTATACAACAAATGCAAGTACTGCTTCTACAAGTAAAATATACAATATTTGCTCCTCTAGGTCGGTGATCAAAACATGCTTGATCGCAGCTAATATCGTCGCAAGCTAGCGATGCCAAATTAAATGCACGTGGGACAGCACCTGACAACAAAATTTTACAAAAAGAAATAATTAGGAATATGAATAAATGAACACTAAATGGCCTTTGGCCTAGTGGTAATTGGTAACCATAAACAATAGGTCAAAGTCTTTCCAAAACAATTTAAAAGATGCAGTGAGAAGTGTAATGTAGGTCTAAAAATCGCCTTTCAAAAATTATAACAAATAAAATCTTTATCTATTTCTTTTGAGCACAATTTAATTTTCTCAATAAAATATAGTATAATTCTTTTAAGAATTACAAACTAAAAAAATTCCAATTGAAACTTAGTCAGTTGGAGCATTACTTAATGGTTTGCAAATATCATCAAATGGCTCAGCAACAACCTCTTTCTGGAAAGATATAAATAGCATGCAAGTAAAAAAAGAAAACATATAGTTTTTTTATCCATCACAAACTCAGTTTTTCTATAATATAACAAGTATTTAAACTTATGTTGTCATACTTGTTAATAACTAGATATTTATATATGGTTTTCGAATATCAAGTATTAAAAGATAGCATGAAATACACAAAACATTTTTTTAACTTCTAAGTAATTAAATACTTATTACTTAACATCAATAGGCATTGAAACGTTCTATATAGAAGTTTAGTATTACTACCAAACTCAACATAGATGGATCAGCTGCTATGGGAGAGAGTGCAGGTGGTGGTATCCTGAGAAAGAGTTAAGGTCCAATTTTTTTTCCTTCTCTTCATTCTATCACAATGGTACTAACATGATGGCTGAGACTAGAGCTCTCAGAGATGGGTTCAGGTATGAAGTTGTGGCTTGCTCCTGTATCACAAGAGCCCTATGCCCGCTCCTCCCCCTATTGATCAAGCACGAAAACCTCGTTCAACCAAAATGCGTTCTACCCGGCTATCTGAGCCAGCAACTAACGGGCGAGCGACGGGAAGAAAGATCGTTGAGAGAGCCAAGTCCCCAACCTGTCGTCTCGTAGAGAAAACATTAGGCATTGAAACGTTCTATATAGAAGTTTAGTATTACAGAGTAATATCTTTAGCTGTTAGGAAATTAAATAATTTACACAATTTTTCTTCATAGTTAAATAGCATTCATTATATTAGGAGGGGGTTTTATGTTGCTTACGTTGGTTTATTTGGGTTTTTAGATAGAAAATAGTCTTGTAATTTATGTATCATTAATTATTTTTTTTCTTGTAGTGGTTGTCGTTAATCACTGAAGAAGCAAAAATATCTTCAAAAGGGTGTTTCTTCACACGTGAAGGACAGAATAAGAATCGACCATGAAGGACATCGATCGGAATAAAATTTGTATGCGTGTACCAAATTCTGTTTGGATATTTGGGATTTAATCGAGGTGTAAGTGTGTTTAAAAGAGGTACAACTAATTAGTAAAGAATTTATATGAATGCTATCATTGTTTTAGTATAGCTTTTAAGTTTACATAGGGGTTTTAATACGCTACATAAGGGATATCTATGCTTAGTGTTGAAAGCTTTGTACAAAAGACGAGTATCTATAAAACTCACTTTCATAAAAAGAATCATAAACCCTTTACCATTACAACCCGAATTTTTTAATTCTCATTTTACAATTCACCATGGAAGAGCTTATCTAATGAACTTAAATGTACAATGTCGTTAAGAGTGTTAAAAAGATACCTCGAACATATTTTTTAGACATCTAAGTGTTGGAAGAACTTTTCTTGGATCATGGAACCCCGATGGCCCGAACAAATCAGCTGCTCATTAATGAAGACGCCATATACCATGAAAACATAATAAGAATATGATTATGTAGAATTATAAATGATTATTGTTGTTGATACACTTCAATGGTTTGAAAAGAGAACTTCATCTTAAATTACTTATGCGTATTTCACCTAACATTTTGTCAGATTCTCGTGCACTACTAGGCTATTAGCAACCATTTATGATTGTGATTATCACCATAACCCCATTGAACCTCACAATTATGATGATCTTCAGTTTCTTCGCTATATTCATCCCCATACAAATTTCGAACCACTAGGTATGTTTTCTTCTTAAGTCATAGGAGGCTTATTGAGTTAGTATGAACTGTACGTTAAGTTTAGGTCAGAATTTTTTATGGGATTTAATATTTCCATGATTAACTATACGCATGATTACTAGCAGCATCCATTTCTTTTTTAAGGGTGTTTTTTAGATTTACTTATGGGAAATCACTCGAATGTTCTCTTTTTGTATATACGTAGTTCTCCACTTCTCCTGCAGTCCTAAATGTTTCAATAATAGCTTGTGCCTCTATTCCACCTTTCGTAGGTGGTTTTATCACAATGTTTTAATCTATCAACTGATTCCATGCACCAAAGTCAGAAAGGTGGATTACCAAGTTTGTGGATAAGTTTAGGGTCCTTGTGATATGAAATTTTGATGATTATGGAGTGCATAAAATGTGAACAGAATTATATAACTAAAAGAGATATACATGGTCTGTTAGACCACCAAACCAATAAAATCATTAGATGGGTTGGTGTATATCCATACAATGTAATATATAACAATGTAGGCTAGTGCAATTTTGTGGATTCCAAATTCTTAATCTTATAAATAAAGGCTCACATTAGTTTGCATTTGAGACTTTTAAAGTAAATTAGTCTCAATCTTAGATTTAGAAAAGATAAAACCTGTTTAAAACATTAATAATATGAAACAAATTTTCAAGAATGATTATTATTTGATAGTCTATCATACTCATAACATTTTTATGTCAATGCGACTATGATCTTATATATACTTCTTCCTCATACAACAAATGCAAGTACTGCTTCTACAAGTAAAATATACAATATTTTCTCCTTTAGGTCGGTGATCAAAACATGCTTGATCGCAGCTAATATCGTGACAAGCTAGCGGTGCCAAATTGAATGCACGTGGGACAACATCTGACAACGAAGTTTACCAAAAAGAAATAATTAGGAAAATGAATAAATGAACACTAAATGACCTTTGGCCTAGTGGTAAATGGATGACCCAATTAATAGGTCAAGTCTTTCTAAAAACATATTTAAAATATGAGTGAGAAGTGTAGTGTAGGTCTAAAAACTGCCTTTCAAAAATTATAACAAAAAATAAAATCTTTATCTATTGCTTTTAAGCACAAGATAATATTCTTAATAAAATATAGTAAATTTTTAAGAATTACAAACTAAGAAATTTGCCAATGAAACTTAGTCAGTTGGAGCATTATTTAACGGTTTGCAAATATCATCAAATGGCTCAGCGGCAACCTCTTTCTAGAAAGATATAAATAACATACAAGTGAAAAAAAGAAAACACGTAGTTTTTTTATCCATCACAAACTTAGTTTTTCTATAAGATAACAAGTATTTAGACTTATGTTGTCATACTTGTTAATAACTAGATGTTTATATATGGTTTTCAAATATCAAGTATCAAAAGATAACATGAAATACATAAAACATTTTTTTAACTTCTAAGTAATTAAATATTTATTACTTAACATCAATGGGCATTGAAACGTTCTATATGGAAGTTTAGTATTACAGAGTAATATCTTTAGCTATTAGGAAATTAAATACTTTACACAATTTTTCTTCATAGTTAAATAGCATTCATTATATTAGGAGGGCGTTTTATGTTGCTTACGTGTTTGGTTTATTCGGTTTTTTAGATAGAAAATAGTCATGTGATTTATGTATCATTGATTATTTTTTTCCTGTAGTGGTTGTTGTTAATCACAGAAGAAGCAAAAATATATTCAAAAGGGTGTTTCTTCACACGTGAAGGACATAATGAGAAGTGAAAGACATCGATCAAATTAAAATTTGTATGCGTGTACTTAAATATCTTTGGATATTTGGGATTTAATCTAGGTGTAAGTGTGTTTAAAAGAGGTACAAGTAAGTCATAAAGAATTTCTATGAATGCTATCATTGTTTTAGTTTAGCTTTTAAGTTTACATAGGGGTTTTAATACGCTGCATAAGGGATATCTATGCTTAGTGTTTAAAGATTTGTACAAAAGATGAGTGTCTATAAAACTCACTTTCAGAAAAAGAATCATAAACCCTTTACTATTACAACCTGAATTTGTCCATTCCCATTTTACAATTCACCATGGAAGAGCTTAAACGTACAATGTTGTTAAGAGTGTTAAAAAGATACCTCAAACGTATTTTTTAGACATCTAAGTGTTGGAAGAACTTTTCTTGGATCATGGAACCCCGATGGCCCGAACGAATCTGCTTCTCATTTATGAAGACGCCATAAACCTTGAAAACATAATAAAACTATGATTATGTAGAATTATAAATGATTATTATTGTTGATACACTTGAATGGTCTGAAAAGAGAACTTCATCTTAAATTACTTATGCGTATTTCACCCAACATTCTGTCAGATTCTCGTGCACTACAAGGCTATTTGTAACACCCCTAAAATTTAGAACGCAACGGATTACAACAATGGGGTGCTACTTCATAGCTCATACACACGAGCTACAGAAAACGACCTCAAAAGAGACGTTTTTAAAATAAGCATCACATTCAATTTTATTAAAAGATGAGAGTACACTGGTCCCTAATGTAACAACCCAAGTTTTAGGCCGACGTTTATCCCGAGCCACGATTTATTTTCTATGATTTATATGGAATAATCATTTTTTGTTTTGGGCGATTTGGTAAAAATTATTATTTTAGGCTATTTCGTAAGCCGTATTTCGAATTTCTATTCGTTTTAACGTTTGAGAAAAATTGAAAATTTCATATTTTTGCTCCGAGAGCGAAATTATATATATTTTGTGTTTTATGGCTTTCCTCATGTTTTTGTAAAAACCGTGTTTAAAAGTCGTGTTTTACGTGGTTTAACATATTATTAAATGTGTTAAAAATAAAATAATGTCAACGGAATAAAAATATTTATGAAATTTTCTTATCTCGAGCCTTGGCCGGTTATGTAAACCGAAACTAACACCCTTATGATTAGTTTGTAAGACTTTGGAGGATGGAGGACTAGAAATGTCAAAGACCTAAAGTATTTTTCTATATAAGCAAGTAAACATACACTTCATTTTTTTTCTTTACAAAAATTGTCATCACCATCTCTTTGTCTCTCCCCCACAGACGAGCCAAACACCACCACCACAACCACCGTAGAGCCACATGCAATACCATCCATATAGAAAATATTGATCCCCTCATCGATACGAACATATCCCCACAAGAAAAATCCACATGCAATGAGTATTTCTCTAGTTTTGAATTGGTTCTAGTGCATGTCGAAATGAGTTGAAGACATTGTTTAAAAGTGTTAAACAAGTATTCTTGCAAGTGGGTTTCAAATAAAAAGGCTCGGTTTGGTTGTTTGAGGTCACGTCCGAACCCAGTCAAAAGAGGGGAAGACCGAAAGCATTTTGTGTTACCTGTAAGCACTCTATTTATGTTGTCGTAATGTTATTTTTATTTTTGTATTGCGTTTTGATTCGTGCATGTGACGACATCCGAGGGATCTTGCGTTAGACTAGATTAGAAATGATATTGAATGATGAAAATGCGCTAGTTGATATTATTTTGAGGTTGTCAGAAGCCAAAAATATAGTTTCAATGGGTTTTTAAAAATGTATTTTCGAGCAGAAAGTTTGGCACGTATTTCGAGGTTTGAAAATTTGTAAAAACTGAGTTTTGATGTTGAAATATGCTAGAGTTCGTCCTAATGTACGTTTCGGTAATTCGAGCGTCCCGAAACTCCTAATAACGAAGAAGTTATGGCCGATCGAAGTTTGGAAAAATAAATATTCACTACATCAGCTCTTGGCTTATTTCATAAGCTGTCGGAATTTTAAATAAGCGATTTGAGCACTTTCGAGTTCGTTTCGGCCTTCTGACGGAACACGAAAGTTGCTCGAAAAGATGTTTTACTTTTCCGCGAGGCTTGCTATTTTTAAAATCGAATAATAACGTGTCAAAACTCAAGGTCAAAGTCTGCATTTTATTTTTAAAATGTCAAGGTTCCTGCCGAAACTTGCAGGGGCATTTTGGTCATTTTACATCGAGTTTCGGGTCTCGGCTAAAACTAAAAAGTTCTCCGGAATGTCGTTTTGCATAAAATCTCTTTAGAGTCCGAGTTGTGAAAATGTGATATAGTAGGTCGTTTCTTACGGGTCAGATTTGAGTAAAAATATATATGTTAAAAAGTCAAACGTTGACTTTTAAAAGTCAACTGGGTTAATATGAGACTTGTTGGGTTTTATAAAGATAACAAATACTATTATTATTACGATCATGATATTTTGGGTTCGACGAATTTAATGAACGATGACGTTTCTAAAAATAGTAACTTTCAAAAAATAGAAAGTTTGCGAAAATAGAAAGTTTTCAATAAAGTGATACAACTTATGTTTGAAAGAAAGATAGTATCTAAAGTATACTAAGTGTTAGGATCTAGGTTGCGCAAGAGGATTTCTCATCACATGTGTATTATACACGATTTCTATCGTTGCGATGTACGCATCATTTGATCGTACTTTATTATATAGTAACCGAGCGACATAATTATAGGTCGCAGTCGAGTTTGTTATCGGTGGAGTTTCGTGATTGATAGATTATTAATCGTGGTCTCCAATCAAGGTGAGTTCATAGCCACAAGGGATACAACTTATGTTTGAAAGAAAGATAGTATCTAAAGTATACATGCATGTTTTAAAAAATGGAACACAAGTAACATTAGGAGTACTTGTTGTTGTTTGTACTGGAAAGTGAAACGCAAGTAGTTTTAAACGTACTTGTTGTTGCTTGTTTTATAAATTAAACATAAGCAGTTTTATACACGTTTGATGTTGTGGTTTGTTCTAAAAATTGAACGCATGTGTTTTGAAATGATAATATGATTTCATTGCCATGAGTTTATGCCTTTTTACTGTGTGACCGTTAGTTGCCTTGTTTTGGGTGAACGTTAATGCATTAAATAGATCTATTGGGTTTGACAACCCTGTCCGAGGTATGAATCCGACGATGAGCACCTTATAACGGACATTTTGTGGTTAGTATTAGGGGAAATGGCATACTTCTCGGTCATGATTTTGTCCTACGGGGTGAATGTGTTAAGTTTCGGTACACAGGCTCATGGAAGATAGAAGTGTGGTGTGGCTTGCCTAGCTAGCAAGTCATACAGGTTTTTGATGGAACCAAACTGCGTTCTAAGGTTATAAATGTTTTATGTGGAACCAATGTGTGTTCTAATTGCTACTTGAAAACTCTATGAATTCACTCAACCATTGTGTTGATGTTTTTAAGCATGTATCTCAGGTTTAGGTGCTTGTGATGGCTTGGATGGGACGGAACGCGGATATCAAGGATTGGAACTCGGTGAAATTTTGTACATTTGATAAAGGAAATTTTAAGAAAATGAGTCATGTTGTGTCTTATTAGAAATACATTTTCTAAACAGGTTAGGGACCTTATAACTCTGATCTTCTTTTTACATAAATCGAATGCGATTTTTGTTTTATAAACGTCTCTTTTAAAGTCGTTTACTGTGACTCGTGTGCATGTATTATGAAGTAGCACCCCAAAGTGATATTCCGCTGCGTTGTAAATTTGGGGGTGTTACAGAGTGGTATCAGCGCACTGGTTATAGCGAACTAGGTAGTTTTTAAAACCTGGACTATAACCGTTTTTCGAAAAGTTTTTACGAGACTTTCACCGTTGTCTGATATTCACGCGCGCGTTATTCTCAATCCTTTGATGCCTGGTGTGATGCTTTTAATTGCATTCTATGTGCGCCTCAAGGTGGGTAGCACTTGGTATGAATAATATGTATGTATATATGAATATATATATATATATATATATATATATATATATATATATAATATATTAGATATTTCGTTCATTCGTTCTATGATGCACTAATATATATATACATATTTTGGTATTCGCTGCTCGCGTATATTTTGGTTATGAAGAGTATTGATGCTACTTGATGGATGCATCGTTGTTATATGATAAGTATAATTCTGTATATGTTTAATTAATATATGCGACCGTTTGCTAATATGAGCATTTTGGACGCGACACTATCTCCCGATGGCGTGTTCGATTTTCCCGTGTTATGAGTCGTTTGGGAACGTCTATTTTTGGGAAATTTCAAGTAAGGTTGGTGTGTTGAGATTCGATTCTCTTGTATAGACCTCTACATAGTAAGTCTTAAAGGTTGAATTTTAGAAACCCTTAAGGTTTTGTGTTTAGAAGTGTGCCAAATGATTAGGCATGACTTTGTATCGGGGTTTGGAGGAGTTAAAATGGTGTTTGATTGGATTCGAATTGGGTCTAGAAGACCGTTTTAGACCAGTGGTATGTGCCTAAATACACATACCTTTGACCTAGAAAAACATGCTTAAAAGACCAAAAACGTACCCAAAAATACATTGTATTTGTATGTTTTGCATTAGTATTGTGCAGGTAACGGATATCTAAGAAAAGGACAAAAACGAAGCCAAAACAACAAAACCGAGCACGAGAACGGAAAGAGCGTGAAGAGAAGTCAAAATTAAAGTCGAAGTCAACAGAAAAGTCAAGCCCGAGAAGTCAAAGTCAAAGCCGAAGCCGTAAACGAAGAAATACTTAATGGGTACAACCGTACTCAATTAATGGGCCGGGTCAGCCCATTAAGGTATTATTTGAAGACTTAAATGGTTATTAAACCATTTAGAGCCCAAAGCCTATTACTCGGCCCATATATAGCCCAACCAAACTTAACAGCCCAACATATAAACCAAACGGCTGTTAGAGTTATTTCACCACAAGGACCATCCCTGCAATAACTCTATACACCTTGGAGGACCAATGTTGCCACTTTCCTAAACTTTTAACCATGTATCCTAAATTAAACACCAAAACAGAACACCCCCTTTCCCGCCCTTTTTACCATTTTGGTCTCTCTTCTCTTAAACCTCTGACACCTGCAACTCCATGACAAAACCCATTAAAACATATCAAACCCCACCTTATAAACAGCCAAAGCCATGTTGGCAATCCTCAATCACCCCATTCGACAAGGAATGAAGACAAAGATTGAATGGTTTAGATCAAAAGGCTTAGAGAGCACACAAAATGGATGACTATGATGACTTTGGGACTCTACTCATATAAAAAGCACACCCTTGAACCCTCTCAGTGAAGAAACACAAGATGAAGACCTAAGACCTTCATAGTTTTTATATAAATAGGGTCCTTGTAAGCCCGTATGACGCATCTAGTTTAATTTTCAGCTTATTTTCTAAGTCTTTTTTATTGTATTGTTTTCTTAAAATCCTTGTACTAATTTTAAGTTTAATGAAAAATTGAAGTTTTTATGTTTTAACCTGTTCTTTATCACTCGCGGATTAGTAGTTAGGAAAGTTTCAAAGCTTAAGGATTATTGTCAGAGGTCAATATTGCTCGAAGTTTTATTATCAATGAGTGGTGATTATGTACACTTTAGCTATTACTTTTGATTTAGAACTCTAGAAGAGTTCATGTATATGTAGTTCATGTGTTAGAAAACTTAGAACCGTTACGGTTAGATGTACTGGCTTTGAAGGCCAATGATGTATCCCTTTTTGGGAAAATTGGTATGTATGTATGATATTTTTGGCATTCTTATTACAATTGTTGTAATTGTTCTCGGTTATGAGATATGAGTAAGTGTCATTGTATAGGTTGTACTATGAGTGAAGCCTGGAGGTCGTGGTTACCCCCGAGGCACTCGACTCATTGAGAGATTGATTTAACCCCGAGTGTTGGGTGACTTCAATTGGCGAATCTTTCACATGATTATGTTACTTGCTTACATAGTCCATGAGTGGGTATTATTTTTGAAACTTGCTGTGACCGGTTGGACGACAAAACGTATTTAATGATGTTTTGTGACTTGTGAATTTAAAAATTGAATTACAATAACTCGAATTTGTATGTTGACAAATGGTCGTTGATAAATCATATTGACTATGTTGTATAAATTGTTTGTGTAAACCATGGAAAATGTGTTTTCAAATTTCATAAATTGACCCTATGGTGTCAAATAAAATTTTCTTTTCAAAAAAAACATTTTCTTTTTAAATAATAAGAATGGAAGGTGGTGCTATCTTCTTTTCTTTCTTTTGAAATAATTTGATTTTTACTCTTTGAAATTTTTTCTTGAAATAATTTACGCGTGTAGCGTGTGGAAAAGAAACGTTTTGATGAGGAAGGACATGATGTCGTTTGGTCCTCATTATGTCATTACCTGATCACTTTGCATAGTTTAGGAAAAACCACGCTAAGTTGATAAATCGTCACCATTAACAACACTTGATAATTGAGGATAAATGTTTGTCAAAGCTTCCGGTAGGAGAAAATTATTTTTACCATTCTACGGGATTCTCATGCAAGTAAAACCCTATTTCTTATCAACTGCCATGGAGAGAGTCTCATGCGAGTCATTATGACCGAGTCGTTCCGAAGCGGAAATACCTACGGTATTGTTCGGAACGAGTGTGTCTAGAAGGGAGTAATGTTTAGTTCGTAGTATCTAGGAGCGGTGATTGTTATGAAGATATGTCAAGACCAAGTATAGTCGGTGTGCTAGTAAGCAATGATAGATTTGAGCTATTAAGGGTGTGAACCGTGTCAACAATGATTGAAGATGTGGAAGGTGAGTCTTCATGAACTTGAGTCGGTTGTGCAGCGGAATAGATGGGTGTAACACCCCTAAAAATATGTCACAGCGTAAATACGTCCGGGGGCGTTACTTCATAATACACAACGCTAGATACAAGAGAACGACCTCTAAATGTGTCGTTTAAAAAGTAATCTCGTTGATTTCCTTGAAATTGACATAACATTTATCCCATAATTGCATCACAATGAAAAGCTTGAAAACAACCCAACGAGATTTGATCATTTGTATGTAAGTAGTAATCCATGAATGAGATCTTGTCAAATTTAGACTCCAGTGCACATCAAATAATCCAAGCATCTAATTCACCTGAGAAAAAAATGCTTAAAAAGGTCAACATAAAGTTGGTGAGTTCATAGATTTGTTTAAGTATAAATGTTGAACCAAGGTTCCGTAAAGTATGTATGACCGTTTAAATCCTTAAATGTTCTTCCAAAACGTATGTATGATTTTTAGAAAATCAAGAATTGTAAAGCATGGATGACCATTTAAATCCCCAAATAGTCACCAAATGTATGAATATATGTTCAAATCCAAGATTTGTAATGTGTTCCCTCCCGGGCATTTCTGAAAATAATATGTATAATATAGGACCGTAAGACTTTTCTCATGATAATGAAACACATGCAGACATCACAAAATCCGATTACTGTTACTCTAAATTCATGACACTGAAGCTAGACTTATATTACTGCTACATAAATTTCGCAGTTATGCCCATAACATCTCTGCTATATAAATTTCGCAGTTCTGTCCATACCGATGTTGTAACCCGCAACATCCCAAAACCGACCTGTTATAACGTTCGTTCCTGGTGTTAGCTAGTCACCTGAACGTGGATTATCAATCCCGAATAGATCTATTTTACAACACTCGCGCTTCCAAACCAGGAATTAACAATTCATGATAAGTGGGCTTTGGGTTAAATTCGCTAACTTAGGGGCAAACTCGTAATCTTAAAGTAAAAAATATCACTTGCGGTCCAATGTAAAGCCCAAGCATATGTTTCTCACCCCAAAACGCGTCCATAAATATAACCAAGTATCGTATCTCACCGCAAGATATATATAAATGAGTATGCAAATCAATTTGTATCAACCATGTAAAAATGCATTTGTAAACAAGCATGTTCTCACCCCCAAAATATATGTAAAACCAAGTAAAACATGTGGCTATGAACTCACATTGATGTTGTAGAACGATTGGCAGAACTGCACATATTAAGCACAACACGAACGAAAAACCTGAACGGCTCGATCAAGAAGTTGCGGTTTATCTTAACGGCTAAGACCCACTAGCCTAGGATAATGTATTTTGGATTTTCCGATGAATGGTTACATCAACGCGACACGTTGATAAAGATTTAGATTTAAAGTTGTAATAGTTTGGTGGTTGGTTAAATAAATAAATTGAAAAGTGAAGACGCATACGTGTAATTATTCTGTATTTGATAATTAACATATGAAAAAGATTACCCCTTTATTAAATCATACCGTGAATTATATAAAACAAGACAAACAACCTTATAGTTTAATGTGACGTTTGTTTGATTTGCAGATTTTTATATTAAGAAGTGTGAGTAAATAATTAAACCAATTAGTTTGACCCATTTTCGGAAATCACCACTTTAATTAATAAAGAGTTCTTGCATAAACGTAATCGTACGTTTTAAGATTACCAATTAAGTTAAACGATGTTTGTAAAGCTTTTACAAAGGTTATGATTTTACCTTCTAGTCAGGAATTTATAAAATAATATTTTATAAATTAATCTTTCGTCTTATTGACAGATCGTAGCTAAAATCGTTGTCTCATTTGTAAAAGTATAATTCTTATTCGTTGTTGAGTTATTGTATAGTTATAATTTAATATACATTTAAAATATAACTTAGTCCCTTTTACCGGGTTCTAAAATAATAGAAGTTTTAGTGAATCATTAATAAATATAGAAAATTATATAAATTTCGTCATGACCTTTCCGCTTATATAACTTTTCCCATATTTATGAAGTCTAATGTTTTTCCACTTAATAACCGAAATCAATATTCCAACATCCGCGTGTTTTAAATATCTATATATATATTTATATATAAACTAAAACAAAGTAATAACTATTACATTTATTTAACCATTAACCACCACTTAGTTCGGTTTTTATAATATAAACTTTTTATGTTATATTTATTAGCCGATTTGTATTATCCCAAACACACCCTTATTAGTAAACTGTTAAACCAAACACTCCCTTATTCGATTTCTGCTGTCCCAAACGCACCCTTACGGCTTTGCTGTTAAACCAAACACACCCCTTAGTTATCTTTACACAGCCAAACGCACTCTTGGGCTGTTTCGACCGAACCAAACGCACCCTTAATGTTTTACAAACCAAACGAACACCCCTAGCTGTTTACAACAGCCAAACGCACCCTAGGGTGGTGGCCGCCCCACCAAACGCACCCTCGTGGTGC
Source organism: Tanacetum coccineum (assembly GCA_026074375.1). NCBI lineage: Eukaryota > Viridiplantae > Streptophyta > Magnoliopsida > Asterales > Asteraceae > Tanacetum > Tanacetum coccineum. The sequence goes on along the minus strand of BQNB010007322.1, from coordinate 8,730 downwards.
TGAGATCAAAACCAAACGCAGCCTAGCTGCGGTGCAAAACCAAACGCACTCGCGACTGTTAAACTTAAACCGAACCCATCCTTGCTAGCCACGAAACCCACGCACCCTTCTTGGGCTGATTTTACAAAACCAACCACACCCTTATCGGCGAAGACAAACCCGACGCACCCTTTTTGTGACAAACTCGAACCGAAGGCACCCTCTCGGGTGTCTTCCGAAATCAAACGCACCCTTTTATGGTGCAATACCCAAACCCGGCGCACCCTTTTGGCTGTTGAGACACAAACCAGCCGCACCATTGTGGTGTGTTGGCTGTGACGATGGTGGGGATGAAGAGGGAGGCCGGAGATGGTGATGACATGATGATGATGATGATGATGGTGGTGTGGCTGTCGCGGGGTAGCAGCCGAATGGAAGGGGATGGGCGGCTATGGTGGCGCCGGTGGGGAGGTGATGGAGCGGCGACAGAGGGGTGGCAGCGGCGGTGAAGGCACGTGGTATAGTGGATCGGATAGATCGGGTGATGAGAAACATATTTGGACTTGGCCGGAAAACCCACCGAAAAAGTTTTCCGGCGACGGCGGCTGGGTGGTGGCCGGCGGCGGCCGGTGGCTGCCGGAAATGAGAGAGAGAGAGTGTGTTCATGTGTAATATGTGTGTGTTTATTTTTTTATAAAATGAAAATGAATATAACTTTATATATATATATATATAACTATATTAAAAGTTATAAAATAAAAGTGTCAAGTCTCAATTTGTTTGGGGTTCATTTTGTAACTATTTTCCAGGGACCAAAAGTGTAACTTTTGAGTATTATTTTGTAAAATAGTCGTTCGGGACTCGTTTGAGCGACTTAACGGATGTTTCAAAATACGAAACTTGCGCCATTGCGTTTCAAATCATTTTTCTGATAAAAATGAGTATTTACTTGATAGTATTTAATAAATATTTTTATAACATTTATAAAAATATATGTTATTTATTTGGTGACCCTGTTATGCCTTGTCCGAAAATAAAAATGAATTTTAACTCAAATATTCGCGTTATCAACAAACGCTTTTGAATAAAATGTTAAATGATTTTATTTAATATTTTTATTAAATAAATAGTGATAATTAAAAATATTTAATTATTTTTGTGCTGGTACGCGTTGTATGTGGTCTCCAAAATTTTTTTTTTTTTTTCTGAGAGCTTTTAGCCTTCTCTGCCTTGAGTTTTCAATTTCGGAAAAACTAAAAAGTTGTCCGAAACATCGTTTTACATCAAATTGCTTTAGAGTCCGAGTTGTGAAAATGTAATTTAGTGGTTCGTTTTTGATATGTCAGCTTAGAAATAATCTGTATCTTTTTCGTTTTCTAGTCCAATGAGTTGAAAATATCTTTGCACCTGATAGATATGTGATGATAAATGAATATCGTAGGTAGTAACTATTCTGTGTGAGCACCGAGCTTTGTTGAAAGTTGGTGGAGTTAAATTGTAATACAGTTTGTAGTCCACCATAAAGATTACACTAGGAATAGTATCGGTGTCATAGATTCGCAACTGGATGTACGGAAGGACTAAAGCCCCCTTCCTGAACCAGTATATATCGTGGTGTCTCCTCTTCTTCTCTCTATCTACTTATTGTTCTCTGTTAGCCTTGTTTTTAGTAAAGTGATGGTCATTATATATTCTTGAGCCTTGTATAGGAAAACGTAGTTTACGGGAATCACATTTAAGCTAATTGGGCCTAGGTGTCGGGCTAAAGCCCATTGGTTCAGAACAAGAAGGTCTACACGTCCCAAAATAGAAGTCCATCTACCTTGTACTACAAATACCACCCTCCTAGCATGTTAGGAGGGTGTTGGTTACTCATTTTCCTACTTAGTAATCTTCTATTTTTCTTCCTTTTAATTTCTCTCTCTAAAACCTTTTTCTCTCTCTAGAATTTATATTAATTTGTGTGTATGGTGATGAAATGATACATCTAACATGTGGTATCAAGTGTCTAGGAGTGATTGTGTGGTTGTTGTGTGTGTTTATCTTTTAAAAATCTATGAATTTAAACATTTTTTCATAAATTTTCGATCCAAAAAGTGAAAAAAAATTATGTTAAAAATGATAAAGTTTATGTTTTTATGTTAGATATACCTTTAGATATAGTGAGTTTTGAACAAAATTTCAAGCAAAAACGTTAAAAATTGTTTATTTAACTGTTTTTGTGTTTTTCAGTTCGTATGTGCGATTTGACAAAAAGCGCAATTTGGTCAGAAAAGGTGCGATTTGAGCTCCAAAATTGTGCGATTTAATACTTTAGATTGTGCGATTTGATCTTTTGATTGGTGCAAAAAAATTTAAATTTGGCTGTACAAAAGGAGCGATATGAATATTAGAAAAGGTGCGTGATTTGGATACACAAGTATGCGAATGATCCAAAAAGTTGCGATCTGATCCAAGAAAGGACAATCATAAACATTTTTACATTTTGTTATTATCAAAATATTGAGAGGTCAAAAAATATAAATAACGTTTTTAGACATTATTTGTATTAATAACTTGTCAACTTATGCAGTTTGACTTGTCAACACATGCAATTTGACCTCAAGATCCAAAAGTGAGGTTTGATCTCAAAGTGCAGTTTGACCAAAAGTGAGGTTTGATCCAAAGTGCAGTTTGACTAGTCAACTTAGGCAGTTTGACTTGTCAACTTAGGCAATTTGACTTGTCAACTTATGAGGTTTGATCAAAAAGCGCAATTTGACTGAAAATCCAACAATTGTTCCAAGCATCTTTGTCAACTCAAATCGAATAACAAACACTTAATCCATAACAAAAACACAATTCAAGAACACCTAAACAACATCACAAATACACAACTCACATTAATCATTAAAACGATCCTAGTATATCATTTCACATCACTTTTACAATGTCGACTCAATAAGACATTTATGCTGCTGGTTCCGAAAACCGTCCTCCTATGCTTAACAAAGACAACTATGTTCCATGGTCTTCTCGTCTTCTTCGTTATGAAAAGATTAAACCAAACGGAAAGATAATCTACAATTTCATTATGCATGGTCCATATGTCAGACGAATGATTCCTGAACCAGGTGATCCAGACCGTGATGTTCTTGTTGCTGGAACTTTTCATGAGCAGACTGATGATGAACTTACTGACAAAGAAGTAAAGCAAATGGAAGCTCATGATCAAGCCATTCAGACTATACTCATTGGTCTTCCTGAAGACATCTATGCTGATGTTGATAGTTGTGAAACTGCTTAGTAAATCTGGTTACGTGTTCAGCAAATGATGAAAGTTTTTTATATTGGGGTTCAAGAAAAAAAGGCTAAGTTGTTTAATGAATGGGAAAGGTTTACTTCTACTGACGGGGAATCAATTGAATCTTACTATCATCGTTTCTCAAAATTAATGAATGACTTCAAAAGAAACAAACATTTTCCAGAAAAGATAGCCAGCAATCTCAAGTTCCTTAACAACCTTCAACCAGAATCGAGACGACATTTTACCATTGTTCACCAAACAAAGGACTTACATGTAGCAGATTACACTCAACTGTATGATTTCTTGAAATTCAACCAGGAGGAGGTAAATGAGCTGAAGGCAGAACGACTTGCAAAAACACATGATCCTTTAGCATTAATGGCACACTCTCAGAATCCTTACAACTATCCAGTGTTTCACCCAGATCAATGATGACATCAAATAACGTCACTTTTATAGCATCATTTATCACATGTATATTACCCATTTTGTATGATTATTGCAAAGAATTGTTACTTAATCGTTTGTATTTGAGAATTGCAGTAATTATGGAGTACTTTGTGAAGTTATGCTAAAAGGCACGCAATTTAGAGCATAAACGAAGAGTTCGAGAAAGTCTACTGATCCGACATCAAATACGCCGTATTATTCTAGATCTATACGATGTATCCAAGACTTTGACGAATCAAAAGACCATTTCCTGACTTTGAAGAATACGCCGTATCCACATCAACGATACGCCGTAAATAATACTTTGGTCAACGAAGAAGAATCAACTAGTTTTACCTCAATACGCTGTATCCATAAAGAAGATACGACGTATCCGTGACTACACTTCATAAATAACCACAAAGGAAAGAAGATCAATACGCTGTATCTAGAGAAGACCAATAGGCCGTATTGGATATATAGTATGTGAATATTCTAGAAGATATCAAACGTGGTCCCTACTTCAAGAAACTCCAATACGCTGTATCCAATCCCTTGGATACGCCGTATCGAACCGACTTCCAAACCTTATAAATAAACAACCCTAAACTCAGTTTTAGGTATCCAAGTGAATCCCTAAACCACCAAGTTGACCAGGAGACGAATAAAGGAGCTTAGAAGGTCAGAAAAGAGCCTTAAGATCATAGGAAAAATCTTGTAATCTTCACACAACCGAATACGCGTTCGATTAAGGTTTCTTTATTTTAATCGTTCATATATCAAACCGTGTGTATTTTTACAATGATGATCGGCTGATACCTTTAGGTATCAGCCATGTTTATGAAGATCTAATGTTTGGTTTGTTTATCTTGATTGCTTAATTTATCGTTTATTGTTGTTTATGTTTATCAATTTATATTCGTTTACGTGCTTAAGTATGCGACCTATCATTCAACTGGGTCTAGTCCTACATATTTAATGCGCTGCAACTTCGGTGTTGTTTGGGCGTAGGCTAAGAGTCCAGGATAGCTCTCCATATTGCAATTTATATATCTAGAATCATAGGATCACAAATATTGACCTATCCTTGCCTTTAGTTTAGTGAGCTTAGTTGAGCCATAAGATGACCTTGGTATCAACGAGTATGTTCTTATTCCATCGGTAAGGACTCAGACTGTGGACTACTAGTATATAAAGAGTCGTTAAGCAGTAAGTGGGTAAAGTCTCCATGAGCTAGGGTTTAGTAAGAGCACCATTATTAATCTCCTAAGGTAGATTATAATCAACAAATGCTTGCTTTATGAAAAAGCATCTAATTATGACAGAATTAGCGTGTCTAGGTCTTAGGAAGAAGTCCTGCCTAAGTCTAGGAATGATATGCCCTTCGAGATAAGTCAATCATTGCACTAAATAAACAAACCAGCGTTTTATTGGATTATTCATGGTTGATACGTTTTCCTTACATTAGTTCTCGACCGCTTCTCTATCGTTTGTTTGTCTTCTTGTGTGTGTTTATTGCTTTACTTGTCATCAAAACCTTAGGTTAGATAATTAAACCTCGTGTCAGTCTCTCAGGCTGAAAACCCCCTTTTGCATTAGTTTTAGGTTTAACTTAGATAACTAAAATACCGATAGAACTAGGAATTAACGCTCTCGCTCTTAGTGATCGACACCATACTTACCACGAAACTCCATCTGACCGGGTACACTGCCCGTTAAAGTGTTGTTTTTAGGTATAGTCGGCATAAAACAAATAGTAAAACTTGATACATAAAATAACACCTACACAACGACACACCAAGTTTTTGGCGCCGCTGCCAGGGAGTGAAGTTGTTTAATTCTTGTTTTTATTAGTGTTTTAGTTTAGTTTAGTTTAGATTAATTTGCATATTTGTGTGTTTGATTTCTGCATTGTACGTATATTTTGCATATTGTGTGTTTGTGTACATTATTACAGTTTACTGTAACTTTCTGAGTCGAATACTCAATACGACGTATTCAATTTATTGGATATGGTGTACAATTTTTTTCAAACCAATACAGCGTATTCGACTCTATCATCAATATGGCGTATTCAGTTTACTGAATATGGCGTATTAAGCTATTTGACAGTTTTCTTTTCTAGCAAATTTATTACAGGTTAAAATGGACGACCCCAACTTAACTATGGAGGAGTATATCAGGCTTGAGGAAGAAAAAGCTCGTAGACGTGGGAAAGTGTTTAATTGGGAAACTGCTAAGTATGGTAAGATCTGGTATGATGAAGACGTTCACGATCTCAGATCCGTTGAAACTAAATTCCCAGCTATAGTATTCAATGATAATTTGGCATCGAATGAAACACTCTCTTGTGAACCCATTGTAAGTTCTCTTAACGACAATGAAATTGACTTTAGAATATCGTTTGACGAATCCGACGATGAAGATTACACGGTAATTTATGACAAAAATTCATTTCAGAAAATGATAATGAAAAAGTCAATATGCATTCAGCTTATTTAAGTGCTTATTCTTCGATTGAACTATGGCTTATAATGTTTTTATTTCGTATTTGATAATCTGTTTTTAACAAATTAGGACCAAATCAGCTTAAAATAAAAAAGAAAAAATGATTTTTGAAAACTTTAAGGGGTATTTTCAACTAGCAGTACTAACCCATAGTAGTACTAGCAGGTTCTATTTGGGATTTTTTAAAGCTAGCGGTACTAACTTAAAGCTAGCAGTACTAACTCCAAGTTAGTACTGGCAGTTAAAACTGTTAGTACTGTTGGCTCATTATTGCTTATTAGCTCATTATTTCTGCTTATTTAAGACTTCCTTAGCTTTTTAGAGTAGATTAAGCCCATTTTTGTTTACTGTCTTTAGGGGTAAGCTTACTTTAGCTTATTTGCCTTTTCAAGCAATTTTAATAGTATATCAGTTTTTGAAGCTTTTAGCTTGTTTGCCATTTTTAGTTATAGTCTGTAGTTCTTATTCTTATGTTAAAGTGCTTATTAGGGGTAGTTAAATATCTGTTTTAGCTTATTTGCTTATTTCTTGTTTCGTTGTGTTCTGTTAAGGCTAGCAGTACTAACTCCAAGTTAGTACTGTTAGTTAAAACTGTTAGTACTGTTGTTAGTACTACTGAGTTTCTCTTGCTTAATTTAGTTTAATTGCTTGTTGAATTTGCTTATTTAGGTTTAGTTTAGCTTTTTAGGTTTGTCTATGCCTGTTCTAGCTTAATTGGTTTTGTCTTAAGTTTATTTGAGCTCATTTGTGTCTAAGTGTAGAAGTTTTAAGTGTTTTACCATTCCTAGCCTTTATGCATGCTCTAGCTAATCTTCCTTGCTTATCTTTTCGTGCCTTTGCTTATTAGTTTTAGTGCCCAATCATATTCTTGTCATATTCAAACATCGATCATCAATTCGTCATTCGATTTTCCATTTAAGCCTCGTTGGGACATAACGACCCGGAGATACCCTATACTACTTCCGGTTTCATTGATTTCGTGGATTTTGATCTTTGTTATATATTTATACTTATCTTTATTTATTCATATATAAAAAGGAGTAAGATCCTGCGAGTCAAATTTTGGCTCCGTTGCCAGGGAGGCTGTAAAACGATTATCGTTACGTTTGACAATGTGTGTTTGAATTTGTGAATATTTTCTTCTAAAAAAACCAAAAAAAAAAGTACAAAATTATTTTTCATTTTCTTTTATTAGTATAATTATCATGTAAAAACAAAAGAAAAACCAAAAATATAAAAACATTTTCCAAAAAATAATAAAACATATATATATATATATATATATATATATATATATATATATATATATATATGTAATTCACAAATTGGTAAAAATGCCAAAATATAATATTCTCAACTGAGGTATTATCATAATAACTTCCGGTGAACTTGTTGGTTCCCAACTCGAACAAAAGATTTAAAAACTTGTCATTTGTGTCTCTTACGACATACGGCTCACCTTAAAAAGTTAAACAAACTATAAAGTGGGTATAAGGAGGGTTGTTCCAAGGAACTACGACCCGAAAGGAGAAATAAGCTTCGCGCTATTCCTACTCCTCCGCTCACCTGTGCGTTTATCTTTTTGAGAGCTACCGTGAAGTAAGTAGATTATTTGGTTGAAGTTGTCTTATCTCATTGTCCGTTAAAATCAATTGTGAATTATTTCGTTACACCCTTACACCTTAACTACCATGTTCTTAGATAAGTTTAATTAAGTTGCTAGTGCTTAAGTGTAAAAGTTTGATTCCTGAGTCTTGTTTCATTTTCTATCTTTGTGTTGCGGCTAAATGAAAATGTATATTAGTAGTCAAAACTCATGTGATTTTACTACCATCACAATTATTGGTGAGTTCGAAGAACGAAGAACTATCGAAGAAATTATTCGAAATTATTATGATCGTGAAGATGGTGAAACTACACCGAGATTTGAAGCATAGTTAGTAAAAAAAGTGATGGTAAAAAAAATGAAAAAAATTGCAATAAAAAAGAGAAGGAAAGTTTGAAGATAATCGTTTCGCAAGAGCATTACCGAAGGAATTACACGAAGGATCGATTATTCGTTGATACACAACAAGAATCAATGATGTAAAGTATTATACAAAGTGGAAGATATCGCCACTTGCCTTGTACAGTATGTAAAGTTTTGGGATGATTGGGAAGTTGACCGTTACGGGAACACCAACTTAGGTTGTTGTTTTTGATCGATGATCAAGACGTTGTATATAGTCGTGTCTTAATCATGGTAACGGTCAGGAAAAGTGTCTAGCAACTTGTACTTTAGGATTAATCTATTTGTTTCTTTATTTTTATTTAACAACAATTTACTTCCCTCTCACCTGATGATTGGCCGTTGGTTTTACGCGAATGAGGACTTGTTCGAGCATGCATGTCTATTCTGTCGTTACGGCCATGTATGCATGTCTCAGCTGCCTCGTTGGTTTATGAATTTTGGTGAAAGTTAGAAGGTTCCCACCCTATATCATTCTTCATCCTAACCGTTGGTTAAATTCGAATGAGGATGTGGTCGA